>JASDQU011249044.1:0-25504 GCA_032191745.1 Picea mariana
AGTCCATGAATTAGACTGCTGAGATTAAGACTGTCAGGGCAATAACCCTTCAAACGGAGGTGATCCAGCAGTTGAAAGGCGTCGTCCACCTTGCCTGCGAGACAGAGTGAATGAATTGCTCTACCCCAGTGAACGTTATCTCCTCCTATAGTCTCCAATTTATCTATAAGCTTACTTAAATCTTCAGACTGCCCATTTGAAATGACTTCAACATTTCGGTTACAATGCATTCTGCTGCTTATTGCTCTTCTTACGAAACCCAAGTTCCTGCGAGTTTTGGGGATGCTGTTGATGGCTGTAGTAACAAAAGAAGAAGCACTGAAGAATGCACGAGCCTTCATTCTGATTTTCAACACCTTCACTTCACACTTGCGTGATTCCCAAACTTATCCAGTTTAGAACTCGAGAAAAACTATCATGGCATTTGGCTAGTACTCCACATTATTAGTCGAAATTCAACCATAAAATTGTCTATGAGAAACCGCGAGCAACCTCTTCATTGATTTCACTCGATCCCTCCTTCATATTATATTGGCTAAACAAATGTCTAGACATTTGAATATCGATCGAATCAAAGAACATGTATCAATAATAATCGGTACAACCAGTGCACTTTTGCTGCTAAACCTCCGAAGAATAGGGGACCAGAGGCCTAGAGGACTAACTAGCCCCCCACCCCTTATATTGAAAGAGATCGGCAAAGAAGTCCCTCTTGCGAATCGAAGAAAGGATACAGCATTCCAGAAATAACTGGGTTTCGTTGTTTCTGATTCTGGCAAAAGCATAGACCCCAGAGAGTCCCAGCAATTCAGAACCTTCAGTTGTATTAATGCATAGGGCACTAAGATGGAGGGAGATCGATTTGTGTACCAATTCAACCAGAATTAAAAATTAGAGCATTTGCAAAATACCCACCCCATGTAAAGAATACAGAGAACTTTAAGAGTAAACAATGCAATAATTCATAACACTCCCATGTATAATTTCATTCCTCTTACTTTGCAAGGTAGTAAAAGTTTTGAATTGGTACGTTCAAAGGCAATTATGTAACCTCATATATGGGAAAAAACATTTTATATAAAATAAAAATTAAAAAAATAAATAATAAAAGGGCTTAAAATTCCTAGAATTTTGGTCAAAGTGTTGTGACTCACTAAACATATGTCATAATGTGAAATGCCTCAATGTTAGAGAGTACAAAAATAAAATGTTATAAGCAAGGATACAATCCAAAAATAAGTAAAGAGATGTGTATCACATAAAATTAAGTAAAAAAATAATATTATATGTTTTCTAGTGGAGACATTAAAAAAAAAGAAAACGCTTGGGAAGCCTTTAAATGTATAAAGATTTTTGTTAAACATTTATAAAAACTACTGAAGTCTTATGTGAAATTAAGAACTTTTATAATTTATATTTTCTATATATTTTCTATTCTCGTGTAATTTTTTGATTTTCTAAATTTTATAGGATATTTTTAATAAAAGATAGATAATGGGCTTCTTTGCGATTTGTGGAAAGATCATAGACAGAAAATGAGATCTATATTAGAAAGAAACCCGCAGAGACCACATGTGTGGATCTTATCAGTGTGGGTTCTTGTAGATGATGTAGCTTCTTCCCACAAGGATTAGAATGGCAGATGGGATGCACTCATACAAGTTTGGGGAAGAGGAGAAATCAAGACCTCGAAGTGTCATGAATAATTTAGATCGCCTCCAAAAGATGTTATTTATGGTCACTATAACAACATTGGGTCATTAGCTTCCTTTTACGTTTTTAGTGATGTTTTTGTAGTTTTGATGAAAAATCAACGTTATTTCATGGGACAGTGTTAAACGTGGTGTTATTTCACAAGTCGACACTAAACTTGGCATTGCTTGCATCGAGATTAACGTCAAATTTAGTGTGGGATTTAGCACCATATTTAGGGTTTCCTCAGTAACTAGTTAAAAGCAAGGGAAACTTTCAAAAAGAAATTCAAGAAAGATCAAAGGCTGGAAATAAACCACTTGTCTCAATCCTCATGAGTGCGAGGATATTTATGTTTTTTTAATTAGAATATCTTATTTTCTCTCACAAAACCCCTTAAACCCTAATATCTTATTCTTTTCTCTTTCATCTCTTTCTCTCTTTTCTTCTCCTCCCTTCTCCTTCCTAACTTAGGGTTTCATTTTCATGGAAGCTAGGGTTTTAGTTTCATGGAGAAACCTCCATGAGCAAGGTAATGGATTCTCCCCTCCCTTCTCCTCCTTCCTTCCTCTTTTACTTCATTTTTTCTCTATTGTCTTTCTAATGTTTATCATTTTTTTCTTGTTGTAGGTTTAGGGTTTCATGCATGGAGGCTAAGGTTTCATGGAGGAACTTCCATGACGAAGATAATGGCTTCCCTTTTTACCTTCTCCTCCTTCCTTCATCTTTTACTTTATTGATTTGCTAATATTTATTAATTTTTGTTGTTAAAGCTTTATGGTTCCATGCATGGAGGCTAAGGTTTCATGGAGGAACCTACATGCGGAAGGTAATGGCTTTTCTCTTCCCTTCTCTACCTTCCTTACTCTTTTACTTTGATTTTCATTTATTGATTTACTAATTATTATTCTTGTTTTGTTATTGCAAGTTTAATGGAGAAAGAAAAAAATTGGCATCTTTGAGGATCTATTTAATGTGCATATCCAATTCATGGGTGTGGCCTAAGGAAGGCCCTTGCACTCTTGTAAAGAGATTCAATTTCAAATCCTAGCACCCATCTATCTCTTATTACATGATTTTATTTCCATATTAAATTATTATAGTTATGTTAGATTTGCATTATTCATTTGCATGCATAGGATAGGCCAATTTCAATTTAGGATTACACTTTTAATGGCAATTTTGTGTAAGAATGTAGCTCAAGTAGAGTTCTTTCCTTTTGAAAAGTGATATGGGTTCAAATACCAACATTCTCATACCATTTTCCATTTCTATTTTTCACCTTTTTACCATTTTCTATCTATGTTTTCGTAAATTTTAATTTGTGCTAAGTCAATCTAGTTTAATTTAGATCTACACTTTCAATGGTATATTTTTGTGGGAATGTAGTTGAAGTAGAGCTTCTGCCTTTAGGTAAGTGATCTAGGTTCAAATCTCAACATTCTCTTACTGTTTTTATTTTGTTTTACCATTTTTTGCTTTTATTTCTGTAAAATTAAATTTGTAGATAGTTGGTGCTAAATTTGTCACTACACCTAGTTCTAAATATGTCACTAAATTCATTGCTAAACCACCATTAAAGTCAACCCTAAATCTGCCACTAATTGTGAAAAGTACTTTAACTTTGACTTCTATATTGAGAAAATGCTCCAATTTGAAAAAAATGACTACAACTTGGTGCTAAACTTAGTGCCAATGACTTGCTTTATAGTATTGGATCGACGATCATTCACACAAACTCAATGGGTGTTATGGAGAAATCCCCCTTGCAGACAAGTGAGCACTCCCTCAGATCTACCCTTGATCTGAGACAGACTATAAGATAGATAACAATATAAATTTCATCTAGATCTAGTGTATTTGATCCTAAGTCATGCAATGAGAAGGAAGAAAGAATGCCCCTTACCTTTTACTTGGTAGTTTTCCTTGTGTAATCTTGGATGATGTAGCTCCAGAAATACAGTTATATCTCCTAGCACATGCTTCATGTACACAAGAAGACAACAATACCAATCTCAAACCCTTTCAAGCAATAGAAATGTCAAAACAGTACTAGATATAACTTGATCTACTCAAGGAATAACATATCTACCATTGTTATACAGATGAAACATGAAAATGGAGGGGAAAACCACATAGATCTATATCCATAAATGTAGAACCATTATATCAATCAATCATATATCTTGATTTCTTGATTGAAGGTTCCTCCTAGCTCCTTGCTCCAATCCTTATCCCTCACACAATCAAGGAAGAATTTGATATGAAAGATGATTGCAGAAGAGTCTCTCCAAAAATGAGTAGCATAAGTTTACTCTCCAATATTCCTTCCTTCCTATGTTGGAATGACTTCCTTATATATATATTGATGGAGTAGGCTAGAGGATGTATCTATACCTCTAGAAATTAGTGAACTTTGAGTTCAATACGAGTTCCCAAGCTTATAATGTGAGATAGACAACTCACCCAACATTGATCTCCTTGAAACTAATCGAATCTAGAAGGCTCTAGGGGTAGTCGTAGGATACAAATGGTGCAACTAGTGATTGGTCACATCCTTCCAAGCATGCAATGAGTAATCAGTCACACCTTTCTAGGCATGCAAGGTGTGATCGGCCACACCTTTCTAGGCATGAAAGGCGTGACCTCCCTCAAAAATTAGAATCCAAGGTAGAAAAGGTATGTCTTAGCATGAAATCACCAGTAGGTCCTCAATGAGTCTCTGGGAAGGAAAATAGAGCTATTAAAAATTACCCCTAATGTCTGAGGTCAAAAGAGGAATTGATGGTCAAAACACATTATAATAACCATAATCATGAGGCAGCATAATGAAGGAGCTAGGAGATCAAGGAACCATTGAGTACCTATAACTAGTCATCCACCAAAGATATATATATATATATATATATATATATTCATCCTTGAGGTAGGCATACCAATGCTCGAAAGAGAAACAAAGCATGGTTTCCAAAACAATATACTCTGGATCCATTAAATGAGATGCAATACCATGGCCATGAAAAAGTACACAATGGATCCATGTCATCAAAGAGATCATAGCCATGAGAAAATACAATGTGGATCTATGTCACAATATACATCAGGAAGACATCTATCACTTATGAGAGTTCCAATGTGGTCTTCATAGTACTCATAAAGTAGTGATATGCTCCATTGTATCTTGGGAGGGATAACATGAATGAGTGATGTTCCCCTAGACCCAAGGTATTCAATCCAACCCCATCAATGGTATGATTCTATAACATGCGAATAAATGAGTTGATGTCAAGCATGGTATAAACTACATGATTACTGGTCATTGATGAATACTGTTAACAAACACGAGGGGAGCCACCAATAATGAAAATAGACCCCAAGGTACCTAGTACAATACAGCAAGTCTGAATAAAGGATATGATGCCGAACACTTGTAGAATCGATTGATGGGGAGTCAATGAGGTAAACCCATTATCAATCGTGAGGAAACCTACTACTAAGGACTGCAAGCTCCAAGATACTAGTTGGTTTCTAGATCCACTTCATAGATAAGGTGTTGATGTCAATCAAAAGAGATATATTGAAGGAGGGCCTTAATGTATTCCCCATCAATCAACATGAAACATACATTGAGAGATATTTTGAAGAGATAGAATCACCAAGTACAACTGATACAAGGATGGCTGACACATATGGTCAAAGAGACTGCAAATGGACAAATTAGACTTACTTTCATTGAACATATAGCACGACACATTGATGACCTTGCATCATTGACTCAATATCACCATTGATACAGTGTTATGGTGCATGAGGCATTGAAGCACTCTCCATAGTGACTAGAAAAGTAACCATTCAGAGGAGTATAGGACTTATACTGATGGTACAGATCCTAGGCAAGCTTTAACCCAACTATAATATGAATATGAAAATAGGTGCCATGTCAAGGGATATGAAACTGACATCTTCCACTTTAGTGAATACATATCAAGGTAAAAAAACCCACTCTCTTTTATTGTTTTTTGGTATATCCTTCATGGTTTTGTGAGCATGAAAGAGAGATAAAAGTATGCTCGATAGTGTCGTTTTTGTAGAGTTTTACAAGTCTGAAAAAGAGTTAAAAGTTTGCTCGATAAAGTATCTTTTTCATGGTTTTATGAGTGCGAAAAAGAGTTAAAGTGTGCTCAATACTTTCTTTTTCACGGTTTTACAAGCATGGAAAATATTTAAAAGTTAGTTCATCTGGAGAGAACAAGTGACATAATGGAATGCATCTATGTTCCAAAAGCACATGGAACTAACCTATGCAAATTAAATGAAAAATGGTACTGGAAAGTGATTTCCACTCATCGCAACAATTCTCTCCATGAATAAAAGGTCACAAAATGGAGGCAAACAAATACAAATAGACAGAGGTCAAGTGTGATTAAAATGGTGGTAAGCGGGATCAAAGCAAATAGTAGTGTAATAGTAGGCACCATGACATAAGAAGCAATATGCATGTGCAAACTTAAAGTAACATCAAAATGATGAGAACCCCCTTGATATAGGGCCAAAACAAGGATGAAGATAGAATAATACGGCTCAACTTTGAGTCATGGCAGGTCTAAAGGAGGGTTTTTAGGCCTACAAGAAGTCACAGCATGGGCACCAAATGGAAATATGTGTATTAAATAGGGCACCCATTGAGGGTAGGAACTACCACACAAGTTACAACGTGTAACAAGAAAGGATGATCTAGGTGGATATCGGTGGCCACCCACCTCTTCCAACTGGCTCAAAACAGTTTTCTGACAATTTTGGCAATTTACTATTTTTAGTAGTTTTAACTTCTGGGGCCATTTTGAGGGCCCAAATGAAGGTTTTTCGAGATATAGGTTCTCAATGATAATCGAAGGCATGATTGAGCCCCCAAAATGAATCTCCTTGACGATACCTTTCCAACGAGCTATCATACGCCTAAAACGGAGATCGTATGCAAAAGTTACGACCCCGGGAAGTTGATGTACTAACTTACCCAAACGGGGGCCACATGACTTTTGGTGCTTCATCTCCTAGGGTTAGGTCTTTGGATGTCTAGGGTTTTTGGCATTCCTACTTATTGTAAAAAGGCCTTCAGAGCCTCATTGTAATCATCTTCTTGCGAATGCGAGTAGCCGTCACATCTCTTCTCAGAGATAAGATGCCACCATTCTAACGAGCCTTTCACTCTGTATTTTTACAGTCTCTGTACATTTCTTTCATTAATAGAAATCATGCATTATTGTATATCTGTGTTTATGCTTTCACCTCTGACACATTTCTGTTATATTATTGAATATATGCGATATCTCTGTGCATTTCTTTATTATATCTCCGCTCTCATTTCGTGTCGAAAATAATCCGGATCAAAGGATAATATCACAAACTGGTAGGATTGAACCTAAGGCATTGTGATGGAAAAGTGATAGTTAATAATGCAATCGTGAGATGCAAGGAAAAACCTATCCATATCTTTCAGTTAGAACACGTACCTCATGGTTCATTGGATTTCACCATAAAATACTAAATAAAATGTCTCCAAAGTCTTGTATATATGATCAACAACACTAGTCTAGAAGTTAATAAGTCCAATATAAAAACCTTTGATAACAATCCATGCCCAAAACTTCAGAAACAAAAAGCTCTTAAAAATGCAATATGGTATAAATAATTACATACCTAATGGATTTTGCAAAGTAGTACCCATTTCTAGGCTTAGTTCTGTTAAATTATGAGCTTGATTTCTTATGCGTATTAATTCTTTTATTTTCTTCAACACTTTGATTCCAGCTTAATACACTTCAAAAACACCAAATCATAACTGAATAGCAATAACTATGTAGATTAGTAAGCATGCACATCAACAACACATATACCCTGGGGAAACCTTGTACAGAGAGAAAAACCCCAGCAAACGATATTCCTTTATTGCATTAATAATGTAAGATCACTTACAAACATCCACCATGAATGTTCTGCTCTTAAAGAGCTTGCCAAGATGACTCTGACCTGACAAAGACCTAAGAGACCTTGCTGAAATACACCTCTGATATGCTGCCTCTATTTTTGACTTGCCAAGATGACTTCGACCTGACAAAGACCTAAGATACCTTGCTGAAATACACCTTTGATATGCTGCCTCTATTTTTGATATACAACACTGATATGTTGCTGATATATGCCTCTAATATGCAACCTATATTGTTGATATACATCATTGATATGCTTCTTTGGTATGCTGCCTCTTTGTCACTGATATGAGCCTTTATTGCTTCACCCTTAACCTACATATCAAAACTATGTTGAAGAGAGGGGTCGACCTCTACTTATATAGGCTGAAGAGGAGAAGAGGAGAGGCTCGAAATAGCAACTTGTTTGCATGCTTTAATCATAAATCAGCTTCATACTTTAGTTCGAACTAGACTTGAGACTGGTATACTCTAGTTTGAAAATAGAACTAGACTTGAGACTTCAGTTACAACTCAACATTACACTTTAGTTCGAAAATAGAACTAGACTTAAGACTTCAATTACAACTCAACATTACACTTTAGTTCTAAAATAGAACTAGATTTAAGACTTCAGTTACAACTCAACATTACACTTTAGTTATAAAATAGAACTAGACTTAAGACTTCAGTTACAACTCAGCATTACACTTTAGTTCTAAAATAGAACTAGACTTGAGACTTTAGTTACAACTTGACTCTTTACAAGGCAATTCAAATTATCTTCATGGTGGATAATGTTACACATGCGAACACACTAGATCAATACACTTATATCATTTGCAATATTAGGAATATCATTTGTTTCTAGCTCATAGGAATTTTATATTCAACTTAACTTTTTCTAGATTCCTTGACTTTTTCTCATGGCTCACAAGGTTTGACTAGGCTCACAGAGGTTGTATGTTTCCCCTGACTTTTGCACTAGTCTTTCTATGCTCATAGAGGTTGTACGCCCCCCCTTAGTTTTGCACCAGATTGTTTATGCTCACAGAGGTTGTACATTCCCCTTGAATTTTTCATTAGACTCACATAACATCTCGTTCGTCCTGACTTTTGGTTTGACTCACAAAGGTTGTATGTTCCCCCTAGCTTTTGTCAATACCTCACAAGACTGGTTGATTCTCCAAATCTCCCTGGCTAGCCTCAGGGTGGCCCATATGGCCTCTCATTGGAGAATGACTGTCGATGTTGTTGAATTTAACACTCCCTCTCAATGAGGGAGTCATTCTCAGCCACACCAAGCTTGCCTCTCAGCTGCACAAACTGTCTCGAGGTTAGAGGCTTGGTCAGGATATCAACTACCTCCTTTCTTGTGGCTATGTACTGTAACTTTATAGTTTTTCTCTAGACCAAGTCTCGGATGTAGTGGTACCTCATGTCAATATGTTTTGACCTGTCGTGAAATATTGGGTTCTCTGTCAATTTTATGCAACTTTGATTATCACAGTGAACCACCATCGTCTCGAGCTTGTCTCCAAACAACCCAAAAACCAATTTTCTGATCCATACTGCTTCCTTTCTAGCATCACTTTCTCCAATGTACTCAGCCTCTATTGTACTCTATGTAATGGATCCCTGGTTCCGACTTGACCAAGAGATCATAGTGGATCCTAAACTGAAGCAGTATCCACAAGTACTCTTCCGATCCGCTGGGCTTCCTGCCCAGTCAACATCTGCATACCCATGTAGAAATAAACCACCACTAGATGTATATCTCAAACCATAAGTAATGGTCCCTCTGAGATATCTCAATATGTGCTTTGTTGACACCCAGTGTCTCTATCTCAGTTTAGTCATGAAGTCACTCATTGCAATCACTGCATAGCATATATTTGGCCTAGTGTGGATCATGTACATCAATGATCCAATCAACTGCCTATACATGGTGGGAACCACCAAATCTGAACCTGTATCAGAATCATGCAGCTTCCTCAGGTTGGTAACCATTGGAGTAGACATGGATTTGCAATCCATCATACCAAACCTCTTTAGTACATCCTCTGTGTATTTTCCTTGTGCCAGAAATATCTCACCCTGTATTTGCCATACTTCCAATCCTAGGAAGTAATGCATCAAGCCTAAGTCTTTCATCTCGAATTTTGAGGTTATCTCCCTCTTACACCGGGCTATTATCCCTTCATCTCTTATTAGAAAGAGATCATCAACATACATGATTAGTATAACATGTTGGTTGCCTCTTACCTTGAAGTACATATTTGCATCAACATCACTTTTCTGAAATCCCAGGCTTTTAAGAAAGCCATCAATCATGTCATACCAAACTATGGGAGCTTGCTTAAGACCATACAAGGCCTTCCTTAGCTTGCATACATGAGTTCCTTTGTTATGCAATAAAAAACCATCTGGGTGTTCCACAAAGACCTCCTATTCAATATTTCCATTCTAGAATGTTGTTTTTACATCCATCTGATGTAGCTTCCAATCAAGAACGAGAGCTAAAGCAATAATAGTTCGAATGGAGGTATACTTGGCTACAGGGGAAAAAGTATCTTCGTAGTCGATTCCTTCTTTCTGAGTGAAGCCTTTGGCTACAAATCTTTCTTTGAATTTTTCCACACTTCCATCATCTGCATGTTTGATCTTATAGATCCATTTGGAAGAAACCACTTATTTGTCTTTTGGCCTCGACACAATGTCCCAAACATTGTTCTTCATAATAGAATTGTATTCCTCAAGCACGGAATCCTTCCATACTTGTAATTTGTCTTCTTATTCAAATGAAGAAGTTTCGGCATCACTAATGTTGCTCATCAGTGCAACATAGCCTCCAAACCTATGAGGCCTCTTCCTTTCCCTGAAATTTCCTTTGGGAGAAGCTATCCTTTCTGCTTCCTGCACAATTTCTTTAAGCCACCTTGGATTCCTTTTGGATGGAGGTTCTTCAAGAGTTCTTTCTAACACTTCAGTAGGTTCTAGGGGCTAATTAATTGGCCCTTCATGAGGTTCCTCCCTATGATCATCCGACTCTTCATTTTCAGAAGAGGGTGAAGCTGGATGAACTGCTTCTGATTCCTGCTGAAGCTCTCTAGATTTCTTAAATGTGGATTCCTCATGGAAAGTCACATATCTGCTTACCTCATGGTAAGCCTTGGAGATCTCATTGTACCCCACAAAAACCCATTTCTTTCCTAAGGGTTCCATCTTTTTCCTCTTTTTCTTAAGGACATGAATATACACAAGACACCCAAATATCGTTAGATGCCCTACTTCAGATTTGATCCCTGAGAAGACCTCTTCAGGAGTCTTGTCCTTCAAGATAGCATGTGGACACCTATTCTGAATATACACGGCATTGGAGGTAGCTTTTTCCCATAAAGAATTTGGCAGATCATGATCAAACATCATTGCTTTCGCTGCCTCACAAATTGTCCTGTTTTTCCTCTCAACAACTCCATTTTGCTGAGGGTTATATGGCACGGTCAATTGTCTCTTGATTCCCACTGAATTGCAGAAATCCTCAAATTGGAGAGATTCAAACTCTCCTCCATTGTCTTTTCTAAGGATTCTGATGTGTTTCCTTGTCTTCTTTTCAATAAAGGCTTTATAATCTTTGAATTTATCAAATGTGTCACTTTTATCTCTAAGGAAATATATCCAACATTTTCTTGAGTAATCATCAATTAAAATGACATAATACAAACAACCACTCAGTGAGGGAGTTGGCATAAGACCACATACATCAAAATGAACCAGATCTAAGATGCCCTGAGCTCTATTGTCACTGCTAATAAATGATTTCTTTATATTTTTACCTAGCATGCATCCCTTACAAATTTCATTTTTACTAAGAGAAATAGAGGGCATGCCGCATACCATGTTTTGTAGATCTGCAAGAGCTTTGTAATGAATATGTTCAAGTCTTCTGTGCCACAACTCACTGGAGCTACTCGCATCATGAGCCAATGCCTGAACTAACTGTCTTGACATGATGTACAACCCTCCACTGCGAGTTTCAATGGGTTTTGGTGTACTTAAGTGGCTACCTTTATCCCATAGTAGTGCCTTCCTGTCCTTGAAGATCACCCAATATCCCTTGTCCTCAAGGGTTGCAACTGATAGTAGATTATTCTTGAGCCCTGGAACATATAATACTTCATCAACATGAAGTCTAGCCCTAGGTTCCAATCTAGAGGAGATAGAGCCTACTCCCTCTATCTTGTAACATTTGTCATCCCCAAGATCAACCTGCTCTGCAAAAGATTTTGACTCGAAATCTGAGAGGATGTCCTTGTATCTTGTCATGTGCTTTGATGCACCACTGTCTACTAGCCAAGTTTTTGGTCCCATGAAAACTGAACTGGATAAGGCAGAAACCAAGTAATATTTGTTTCTATTTTCTTTCTCATTAGAAGGCCTTTTCTGATTTCTTTTGGATTCATCATCCTTAGCAGTTGAGGCATGATGTTTCCCTTTCCTTGGATATTTATTTCTAAACCAAAAATCTTAAGCAAAATGACCCAACTTATTACAACTAATGCATTTAATCTTAGATGTATCAATATTATTTCCTTTGAATGTACCTTTGGTGTTTGGCTTCCTCTAAGATCTTTTCTAGAAAGCGCCTTTCTTCTTTCCCTTGAATCTTAATGCTAAAGCTGAGTGCTCTTCTTTCGTTGGCTCGCTCCTGGTAGTTGTGCCACTCTCCTCCTGGAGGAAATCATGCCATAATCTATCAAACGTGGGATGAATCTCTCTCCCACTTACATTGGATAGGAAGGTCTCCCATGAAGAAGGAAGACCGTAAAAAATGGCTTGCACTAAATCATCATCGTCCATTGTCACCCCTGTGACCAAAATTTTATCTTTGATCTGGGCTATCTTAGAATAGAAAGATGCCATTGATTCACCTTTCTCCAACATCAAATACTTAAGATTGTGCTTAAGTGTCCTCTTTTGACTTGGAGCCTATTTCTCATATAGATTCACCAAGGTATCCATACAGTCATTGGCACTCATTAACGAAGTCATTGCAAGCATTATATTGTTTTTGACTGAGTCAAAGATGATTTTCTTGGCCTTTTCTTGACTCTTCCTGAAGGAAATCTTCCTTCATTATTCGTGGGTTCCTCCACCACTGTGGTCACATAATGCTCAAGATCATGCTCTTGCAAGATATTTGTTATCCGGAGCTTCCACACATTGAAGTTGGTAGCTCCAGCTTCGAGCCCATCCTCAGCCCTTACTGAAATGGAGGATGCCATGGACTTCACACTGGAAACCTAATCAAGCTAGCTTGGATCTGTGTGTACCTGCTGTTGCACTTCAACATGTTTAACACATCCTAAGATCTGATACCGTGTTAAATTATGATCTTGATTTCTTATGCAGATTAATTCTTTTATTTTCTTCAACACTTTGATTCCAGCTTAATACACTTCAAAAACACCAAATAATAACCGAATAGCAATAACTATGTAGATAAGTAAGCATGCACATCAAAAACACATATACCCTGGGGAAACCTTGTACAGGGAGAAAAACCCCAGCAAACGATATTCCTTTATTGCATTAATAATGTAATATCACTTACAAATATCCATCATGAATGTTCTACTCTTAAACAGCTTGCCAAGATGACTTTGACCCGACAAAGACCTAAGAGACCTTTCTAAAATACACCTCTGATATGTTGCCTCTATTGTTGATATACAACACTGATATGCTGTTGATATACGCCTCTGATATGCAGCCTCTATTGTTGATATACAACAATGATATGCTTCTTTGGTATGCTGCCTCTTTATCACTGATATGTGCCTCTATTGCTTCACCCTTAACTTGCATATCAAAACTATGTTAAAGAGAGGGGTCGACCTCTACTTATATAGGCTGAAGAGGAGAAGAGGAGAGGCTCGAAATAGTAACTTGTTTGCATGCTTTAATCATAAATCATCTTCATACTTTAGTTCCAACTAGACTTGAGACTGGTATACTCCAGTTTGAAAATAGAACTAGACTTGAGACTTCAGTTACAACTTAGCATTACACTTTAGTTCAAAAATAGAACTAGACTTAAGACTTCAGTTACAACTCAACATTACACTTTAGTTCTAAAATAGAACTAGACTTAAGACTTCACTTACAACTCAGCATTGCACTTCAGTTCTAAAATAGAACTAGAATTAAGACTTCAGTTACAACTCAACATTACACTTTAGTTCTAAAATAGAACTAGACTTGAGACTTTAGTTACAACTCGACTCTTTACAAGGCAATTCAAAATTCTCTTCATGGTGGATAATGTTACACGTGACAATGCACTAGATCAATACATTTATATCATTTGCAATATTAGGAATATTGTTTGTTTCTAGCTCATAAGAATTTTATATTCAACCTAAATTTTGCTAAATGCCTTGACTTTTTCTCATGGCTCACAAGGTTTGACTAGGCTCATAGAGGTTGTACGTTCCCCCTGACTTTTGCACTAGTCTGTCTATGCTCACATAGGTTGTACGTTCCCCCTGACTTTTGCACTAGACTGTTTATGCTCACAGAGGTTGTACATTCCCCCTTACTTTTGCATTAGACTTACATAGCATCTCATTTGCCATAACTTTTGGTTTGACTCATAGAGGTTGTACGTTCCCCCTAGATTTTGTCAATAGCTCACAAGACTGGTTGATTCTCCAAATCTCCCTAGCTAGCCTCAGGGTGGCCCATATGGCCTCTCATTGGAGAATGATTGTCAATGTTGCTAAATTTAACAAGTTCAAGGATCCTTGTCATCATCGATGATCTCATAGGTCGTTGTCGACATCATGTGGCACACCATGCCGGGGCCATGCCACATAAGATCAAATTTCCACATTCTTGAATTGACAGGAACTACCTAAGGACAAACTGAATATTTTCTAGGTCCTATCAAGCTACCAACTGGGTATGTCTTTGACTTCAGATTGGCTCTAAGTTTCAATTGTCTTGTGAAGGTTTTGTTGTTGTTTTAGGACAACCAAAAATTCAAGAAATTCTTGCTGATTTGTTATGGTTACATTTGCAATTTAGGTGCTCTAGCATGTATTTTTAGTCACCAAGGGTTAACACATGCATACCAAAATAAATGTAACACACCTAGAGATATTTACAGTTGAAAATAAGCAGATCTAAAAGACTAACACACATAAATTTGTACACAAGTATTTTTGGTCAACATGACCCTGGATAAAACCCCCTCGAGGAAAACCAGTTTGGAATATATGTCTATATATGAGGAGAATAGATGATGGAATACAACAAGTACAAAATATAGATGAACTTGATGCAATATCAAATTGATCCAAGCTGAAACACAAGTCCAAATGAACCAGGTGCACCCCTCATAAATGCTCCCAATTCCATTGAATCTGCTGCAAATGCAAACTGTGAGCTCTGAATGGAAAATCCCTCCACGGTACTTTGATACTGGTGTGTGGCCTCCCTCTAAAACTGATCCCACTGCAATCTGATAGGTGTAAGACCTCTCCACTATTGATGCACCCTCCTCAACAAGTGCGCCCTCCTTAACACTAGAAGATCCTCAGTAAATAAACAAGGCTCCAAGCCTGATGCCTCTCTCCATGAAAGCATGCGCCCAAGCTAGCCTCACCTAGTGCTTCAAACCTCATCTCCAAGATCTCTCTCAAACTCTCCAAGTGAGCAAATGAGTGAATGAGCTCTCCTTTTCCCTTTGTGCCCCTCTTGAACCTCCATAAGGATACGTAAGATATGGATGGTTGAGATCATCCCATCTCCCATCTAATCAAAGGTTGAGATATCTCCAAAACAATATCACTCAAAAACCCACTTTGGGTTAAGTTCCCTAAGTTCACTTTATATCTCTAATTCACCCACAAAGTAAATTAATAGTCATTTTAGGCATATATGACAAAATTTCACTTTTGACTTAAAATTTTTAAGTCAAAGTGAAATTAGACATAAAGTACAAGGCACAAAGTACATAGTACTTCCCAAATGTGTTTTGGAGAGTACATACACATGGGAACACCTCCCAAGGTACATAATCTCAACACAAACACAGTGAGTAGTCTCGCGAGCTATCATAACTCCTTGATGATGCCCATAAATATATGAATGAAGATTGAGACACTCATCTTCAGTATAGTTGAGAGCATAAAATTCAATGGAAAGTTTCGAAAAAAAAATACGAGGCTCAAATTGTTCAAGAAATAGCATTTCACTAGATGACCCAGATAATGCCACTGGTCCTAAATCAAGACTCTTCTTTTTAACCCTCATATGTTCCAAATTGGGAAGAATATATGATTTATTATAGACATATTCCCTTGGATTATCGATTGAAGGAATGACTTCCTGTTATAGCAAGATTTGCCTCACCCTATGCAATCTTGCACAGAAGGCCTTTTTCCATTTCCCTATGCAGACTTATCATCCCTGTTTGTAAACCCCAGAGCTAAAAATACATATTTTTCCACCTGTATGCACCTTTCCTACTATACAACATGCGTATATGCAGGCTGCACCACTACAACCCATTTACATCAGGATTTGTGCCCAAAAATGAAATTCGGTGTCAGGTTTCCATGTCACGACAGGAGATCTATGATCCTTGGCCTTCCATATACTGGAAATGTTTCGACTCGGCCCTTCAATTCCATTTGAAGGCTATAAAATGGGCCAATTTCGAGCTATGGAAAAGAGGAGAAAGAATTCAACTTTGAGAGAAAAGTTACTATGGAGAAATTATTTACTTCATATTGAGTCTGCATCCCTTTCTCCTTTAAGTCTCAACACAGTGTTCAGCCCCCAAGATCTTCCCTTATTGATTGAGAACTTTATTGTCTCTTTTCTATGAGCTTGCCTTTGGTGGAGGATTGAAGTGGTGGAGGCCCAGTTGGAAGGAACTTGGTTTCTCGGTTCCGAACTGTGCCGACATAGAAGTCTGTAACATTTTCACTTCTGTTGATCATATATTAATAGAAATACTCTTTTCCCATCCAATTGATATCTTGCAAATATTTGAATTATTATTCCATGGGCGTATTTGTCATGTTTATTAATGGATTATACTATTGAATGTGCTAACATCATATATTATCACCATATGCTTGCTTTGCTTGGATGTTGAGGACTAGTTGAAGGTATATTGCTTTGGGTCAACTACTCAATGGTGGACTTCATCGAACATCTGGATGAGGTAGGCCTTTTATCTTGTCTTGCTATCATATTTGTTTATATAGCATACTTGAGAATAGAGTTGTTTTCTGCAGTCATTTCCATTTGTTGTGGTTTACCCTACCTATAGAGAGATTTTCCTCATAACAGAATTAGTGACCATATTGAGGATTGAATATTCTTTCTTAGGGTTTGGAGTGTTTTTCTTCTTAGATTTCTCTCGTCACTATTGTGTTTCTTGTCGTATCATTGCTTGACAACCTTTGTTCACTCTGGGTCTGAGTTTTTCATCCTTCTCCCTTGTCTGGCTTTGTTTTTAAAACATATACGTGTTTTTTGGCTTGACATTCGGGTATATACATGTGTTGTCCCTTTGCAAGTTGCGTACATACGCTCTATTTACTTGAACAATCACGTACATCAACCTCTTTTGCTTGTTTACTGGGTTTGGTGGTTGTTGGGTAGGATTTGATGTTTGTTGAGTCTTCTTGGGTCTCTGTAGTGACTGTTTAGTGCCTGTGGGATGACAGGAAACCTATCTGGGGTTGAATTTTTGGGCGAAGTCTTTCTCATCACCTTTTCATTTTGATTGTCCTTGTACATTGGGATGGGTGTTTCACTCTTTGGTATTCTGCTTGTGTTGTCTCATTCTATACACAATAGAGTTTTATATATCAAGTTTCTATTCAGTCCATGCATTTTCATTTTTCTTATATTGAAAATACAAAATATTAGGCATTTTGCATTGCTTGACATTTTTGATCTTTTGAGTCTCTGTCATTAGCTTAGTGAATGTAAAGAAAAATTACATTTTTACTTCAGAATTGCAGATTTGAAATTGAAAATTGCATTTGTTATTAGAAGCATATAATTCGTTGAAAATTGAAGTTAGGACTTTGCGTTATATTCATATTTACTTTATTTACTGAGTCATAACATCATGAGTTTCACTGCCATACCTTTTTGAGTAAGCACGACCACTAAAATTAACGCTATAATTTAAAATTGATTAGTCACGATTTTATTTTCTAGGGTGCATAAACTAGCTTAGGATTTAGGCCTTGGAATAGGATTTTGTGAGTAAACTTCTCCAAGGAAATTAAATCAACATATGTGTCTGAAAAAGGGAGTGGAGAAATCCATTGTATAATTGGTAATATCAGGAGGATCCGCTCACGCCGGAGTTAATCACGAGGTCACGCGAGGTTGGTTGAAGGGATATCCCCCTGATACCTTCTTAGCGTCAAAGATATTTTTGGGGATCTATTCGTATATGAGGATCTTTCTAGTGCCTTTACCTCCGTGAGAGGTGGTACTTTCAAGGTTTCAGGTTTTGCTACCCTACCCATACGGTGGACCTGGCTTATGACTTCTCGCCTGTGCATCGGTTATACATTGGCTGCTTAGTTTCTTGACTTAGGTGCCACATAGGTTACTTGCAGGGGTTATTCTGCAGGTACCCTGGGTTAGATAAAGGTCGGACATTACACAACCTTTATGGAGGATTACCTCTCCGGGGGGATCTAACCGACTGGTTGTTAAGCCCATGAGGGCCCTTATAACTGATTATGTTAACTATGATATTTAGCAGGGAGTCTCAGGCCCCCCTTGGGTGAGACATACCTTCTTTAGGGAGGGAGTCCACTTTTAGCCACTTTACCCAATTTGTGTGCATATTGGTCATTTGATTTTTGGTGCAATCTTTGATTACTAGTGGGACCTAGGCTTTATTTTTTGTATCTTGAGTCTTAATTCATCGCGAAGTCAGACCAACGTCCCCGTCAGTCCCATTGCTTGTTACAGTTACCACCAGATTTCGAGTCTATGCCTTCTAAAAGGCGTAGAGTTATTAGATGTGGTACACACACCTCCACTGTTCAGACTTGTGATTCTACAAGGATGAGTACTGAACCTAGTCTTTAGAACACTGGGAGACTTCGACTCCCAGACCTACTATAGTTAATGGCACCACTTCGATCCCTGCAACCACAATGGTTGTAGTTTCAGAGGCACCTATCATTACTATGGCTCGGCCTATATTGAATGTTCAATCTCTTGCCTCAAACCCATTCGAGTCTCTTGGTCACTCACCGGGCTATAATGTTCAGTCCATCCCTATGGCCTCTAGTCTTTTTTCCTATGGTATGGTGAACTTTACTTCACAATTTTCAAACTCCATCCCAACTATTGGCCCTAATTCTAGCATTGGACTCGGGGGCACTACACCTCCTTATAATCCATTTTCATTTGGTGGTTCTAAAATCCCTCAAACGAATCCTAATATGGGAGGCATTCTTGCTTTTAACCCCGGGTCTA
The DNA here is from genome assembly GCA_032191745.1 of Picea mariana. Classification (NCBI taxonomy): domain Eukaryota; kingdom Viridiplantae; phylum Streptophyta; class Pinopsida; order Pinales; family Pinaceae; genus Picea; species Picea mariana. The sequence goes on from JASDQU011249044.1 coordinate 19,191, forward strand.
ATCCTCTTTCTTATGGGTGGAACAACCTACCTAGTGGACAAGCTTTTACTCAAGTTCCATATTATATCCATACCTCCTCAGTGTTGATTCCAACCAACACGTTTGGCATGATGAATCCACCTCTATCCTCCGGATTCACACCCGGAGGAGGCCAGATTCACGCTTTGGGCAACCCTCAACCCAGATCCAATTTAGATGGGGGTAATTTTTATAACCCCCATCAGAATATTCCTACTGGAATGATGCCCAACCAACCTTTTATGAATCACCCTGGAGGAGGGCCTTACAGTCCCAGATAGGGCCATGGTGCTTACCAGAACCCTGGATGGGCTATAGTTCCTCAAACACAATCTTTTCAGGGAGCTTGGGGCCAGATGTCGCAACCCCATCTCCCTTTTCTGGCCAGTCTTAATCTGTCCAAATTTTCTAAGTTGATGAATGACTCTATGTATCATGATCCTACATGGCCCCCCATCCCCACTAAGCTTCTTTCAGACATTCTGAAATTCGAAGGTAAAAATGGTGAGGATCCCGGTGATCACGTTACTACTTTTCACCTATGGTGCTCTTCGAATTCCCTTAATGACAATTCCATTTAGTTAATATTGTTTCAACGCACCCTCATTGGGGTCGCTGCAAAATGGTATATCGAGCTACCTAGGGGGGCATATGGGACCTTTAGTCAGATGGTGTTGGTCTCCCTTAACCACTTCTAATTGCTGGTTTGTTATGATGTTGTCTTAGAACTTCTGTCGACTTTACGCTAGGACACAACCACTCATATCTCGGATCATATCCAAGAGTGGCGTAGATGGAAGAGGTTGATTAAGACCTCCATACCCCCAACCTTTCTTTTAGAATGGTTTCTTAATTCTTTGCAGCCTCCTATCTCGAAGGATTTTTCTACATCCGGGGTTACCAGTGAGGAAGAAGCGATCTACAAATCCCAGCAGTTAGATCTTATATATGCCCAGTCTAGGATGTTATACCACATTATTCTGGATGCACCACGGTCAAATTATGACCCTAGACAAAAGCTCAGACCTCATGCTGATGGCATTGTAGGCTCCGCCAATGTAAAATCCGTAGACTCGGTGACAAGCCATATGAAAGAGTTGTCTCTAAACCAGTCTACAAAAGGGCCAACTTCATCTGTGTCTTCCAATCCCACTCATTCGATGGATGCACATTTCGTGCAATCGTCTACTGGCCCAAATGGTAACCAAAAACCAGGCGGGAATAAGAAGAAATGATGTAATAATAATCGTAAGGGTAATAATAATAATAAACCCAAGGACAATGGTAATAATGAGAAGACGAATAATAATGTTGGAGAGGGTAAGAGAGAAAGACGTAAGGTGAAATTTCCCTGTAAGCTTTGCACAGATGACCACCTTACTCATTTATGCCCCAAACTTGTGGAAGATGCGAGGCTGTTATCTCTACCGCCTTCCATGCTGACGAATCCTTTTCCACATAACCAACACATGGCCTCGAGTTCCTCAAATGCCGGAAATGTGGCTGGTGGGTGTTAAAACTCGTCGTTGCAAGACGACAACTGTTTGTGTATCAATATGGTCGATGCAGAAGTTCATGTGGCCACTTGATATCGAGATTATAGTTCTTCATAGGCTATACCTAGTCTATAATCTCCTCCTCCTCTTCCGGAGATGACTTTACAAATTGAAAAGCCAGAGCCACCGCCTTGTATTCCGAAAGGAGTACTCAAGCTCTCTACCCTCAATCCAAATGCTAGAGCCGCCCAAAACTACTCTATTGTTGAGGACCTGGGTCAAACCCCTTGTGAGATGTCATTTTTGGAGGTACTCCACATGTGTCCTTCATAGAGGAATGCCTTACTATCTGCGTTAGGATCTCTAGAACCCAGTGGCTCAAAAGTTATCAATTTTGATGTCACAGACGTGAAGCCTCACTTGCCTTACCATGTCGCATTCCAAATCCATGTGGGGTACTCAAAGTATACCATCAAAGGTGCGGTTGTTGATGAAGGCGTTGCTACATGTGTGATGTCCCTGATCTTTTGGAAAGCTCTCGGTTCTACGAATATTTCTAAATCATCGAATATGTTGACTAATTTTGATGGTCATTCTTTCTGCCCTCATGATATTCTTCCTACCTTTCTAGTCCAGTTAGGTGGGAAGATAGTAGAGGTGGAGGTCAAGGTAGTTGATGCACCTCTTGATTATAACTATTTACTAGGATGCAATTGGACCTATGCTATGGCCATCGTCGTATCTCCCTTATTTCATACTCTTTGTTTTCCTCATGATGGGAAGATCATGACGATCGACCAGTTATCCTTTGTGTATGCTAGTTCCAATGCATCTGTTGGACCGTTGATCCCTATGATCGATAGTTCTGAGCTAGAAACTAAGAATGTCGGTGTCGGAATGTGTTCTTCCCTTATGGTTACTTTCGACTTCATGGCATCGATTCACCATGTTTACACCATGTTCAGTAGGCCCGTTTCATCAAAGAGGTCCATTCCTTTCTGCACTTCCTATTTTAGTGATCCTTGGACCCTACCTTCCTCGACTTCATCTTCTGAAGGTCAGTCACATGATGGAATGGCCATGCCACTATTGACAACAGAGATTGCATATAAAGTTGTTCTTGACTCTTCCACTGATCCCGATCCTGTTACCTCACCGACGGACGAGGATGACCCTGTTCTTAAGTCCGTGTGAGACACTTCATTGTCTTATTCACATGGTTTCCTCGATGGGACTTTTCCCTCAAACAAAGATATCATCGAAGCCATGAATGGTTAAGACAAACCTTGGGATGATATGCATCATCGCTCTTATTTTCTCCCAGATCTTGAAAGAATCGAACAAGATGACTTTCGATCTACTTTGAGTGAGATAGTCGGTCACGTCGTAGTTCCACTTGATACGCATGAAATTTATGCCGAAGGAAATATGGTGAGTATTTCTCCTACCGTCATGATCGATATCTCTCATACCCATGGCGAGATTGAAAATGTACATATCGGTGCAGATTGTTCGCTAGAAGAAATCTTGATCTACACTAAACTCTTCAAGGAATTTCGAGATGTATTTGCTTGGTCATATGAAGAGATGCTAGGAATCAACCCTCATATTGTCGAGCATGAGATTAGAACTTATCCAGATGCTAAACCTGTGCAAAAACATCTTAGAGTTGTCAATCCCTGAAAGGCCCCTATTATTAAGGAAGAGGTGGATAAGCTACTTAATGATGGCTTCATCTACCCAATTCCCTTGAATAAATGGGTTTCCAATCCTATTCTTGTGAATAAGAAGCAAGGAACTATCCGTGTATGCATGGAATTTCGTGACGTGAACAAGGCATGTCCTAAAGACAACTTCCCGATATCTTTCATCGATTAGATTCTTGAGGAGTGTGTGGGAAGCGAAGTATTTTCTTTTATGGATGGATTTTTAGGGTATAATCAAATTCAAATTAAACTTAAGGATCAACACAAGACTACATTTATTTGTCCTTGGGGTACTTTCGCATACTGGAAAATGCCTTTCAGCCTTAAAAATACTGGAGCAACCTTCCAATGTGCCATGACCTTTGCATTCCATGATCTTAAGCATATACTCGAAGCTTACCTTGACGATCTTTCTTCTCACTCTCGTAAGAGAGAAGATCACTCTACGCACCTTCGACTTGTTTTTGAAAGATGTCCTTACTATAGAATCCAGTTGAACCCTCATAAGTGCATCTTTTGCGTTAGGTTTGGTCATCTTTTGGGATTTATAGTTTCTAAGACTAGGATCATGGTAGATCCGTTAAAGGTTGAGGCAATACTTCGATTGCCTCCCCCACGCACTATTAGACAACTTCAAGTTTTACAGAGGAAAGCTAACTTTCTACATCAGTTTATAGTAAATTATGCCAATATCACTAAGGGTTTCATGCATCTTTTGAAGAAGGACACCCCTTTTATCTGGGATGAGTGAACCCAGGAATCCTTCGATGCTTTGAAGAAAGCCTTGGTATCGACACCTCTGCTGAAGTATCTTGACTACAATATGAATTAATTTCTTTATATCGCCGCGCCTGAGGAGACGATTGGTATGGTTTTGGTTCAGGAGGATGATGATCTTCATGAGCACGTCATCTACTATCTTATTCGAAACTTAGTTGGTCCTGAGCTTAATTATTCTCACGTTGAAAATCTAGGTTTGGCTACCATTCACGCAGTCCAACATTTACATCATTATATATTGCTTTACAAGACTACTGTGGTGGCCGATGTCAATCCATTTCAATACGTCCTTACCAGGTGTATCATAGGGGGAAATATAATAAATGGATTGTCATTTTACAATAATTTGATATCGATTTCACTTCTACGAAATCCAAAAAATCACTAGTCTTCACATAGTTAATATCCTACTTTCCATGATTAGATGAGGATGTTATCCATGTTGATTCATTTTCAGATGAACAGATTTTCCTTGTATCGTATGACCCCTGGTATGGAGAAATCATTCTATATATTCAAACTTTGAAGTTCCCTTAGTATCTCGCGTGAGATGACGGACAACGTGTAAGATACCATGCTAAGAATTATACTATCGTCGACAAAACTTTGTATCGTCGAGGAATAGACAATATCCTACATTTTTTTTTAACTCATGGGGAATCTAAGTCAGTCCTAAACGATTGCCACAATGGGGCTTGTGGTGGTCACCTATTTGGGCTTGAGACAACCCAGAAAAGTTTGCGAGATGGTTATTTCTGGCCATCTATCTTTAAAGATTGTATTGAAGAGGTTAATAAGTGTCACCCCTGTGAGGTGTTCACTCAGAAAATGCGCTCGCATCTAGCCCCTCTTCACCCAGTCATTACCATCAGTCCCTTCACCAAGTGGGGGGTGGACTTCGTTGATTGCAACCCAACTTCGATTGTGGGGCATAGCCTCATTATCATGGCCATAGACTACTTTACTAAGTGAGTCGAGGCCATGCCTATAATTAAATCTGAGGGGAAGACTACCATCTTATTCGTATTCAATCAAATTATCACCCGGTTTGGTATCCTGAATGATATTGTCACTAATCATGGAAGTCATGTTCAGAACAAAATGACAAAAGAACTAACATCTAAGCTTGGATTTAAACATGGTCATTCTTTTCCTTATTACCCCTAGGAAAATGGACAAGTAGAGTTCACCAAAAATTCTCTTAAGACCATTTTGTAGAAAACTGTTAGCCAGAGTAAGTCTGATTGGCACATTATGCTATATCCCGCACTATCGGCATATCGAACCTCAGTCAAGACTGTCGCCGGTTTTTTCCCTTTCTAGTTAGTACATGGTGTGGAGTCTATATTACCTATTGAATGTGAAATCCCTTCTCTTAAGTTGGCAGTCGCGCTCCTACCAGACACTTCTGATCTCGAGCGATGCCTTGTGCACCTAGAGAGTCTTGACGAGCAACATTGAGATGCCTCTATGGCTATCGAGGCGAACAATAGATGTGTCAAGGTCTAGTATGATAAGTATGTCTGTCCTCGGTTGTATGCTGAGGGTGACTTGGTCCTCTTATATGATCAAGCTAAAGAACCACTGGGGGCAAGCAAGTTTAAACCCATGTGGCACGGTCCCTATATCGTGCGACATGTCCTAGAAAAAGGAGCCTATGAGTTAGAATATTATGAAGGAAATATGTTGGCTGAGCCCAAGAATGGGATCTACTTGAAAAGATATTATTCTTGAGCCCCAAGATTGAGTTGAACTCTTTGTATACTAATGTAATTTAGTGTATATATCTTTTCCTTTTATTTTCATCTTCAACTTGCTTATCGAGTTTTCCCTTGGTTGGCAGATGTCAACGGAGTCTTCAGTCTACCTAGTATTCACATATGGAGCCAGTCGTCATACACAGAGCTTGACTTCCGCCACTTGGGTGGTTTACTCACCTGAGGGTCTATTGGTGTCTTCAGGTGGCGTATGCCTACGGCCATCCACGAATAATGTGGTCGAATATAACATCGTTATAGAACTTTTGCACGATGCTATATCACATGGTATTCACTCTTTAGAGGTTTGCCTGGATTCCCAGTTAGTAGTATGTCAGTCGAATGATAGTTATCGCATGCGTGATCCTACTTTACTCTGATGATTCCTACAGGTACGTCTTTTAGAATGACAATTTGATTTTATTACTTATTATCACATTCCTAGGAGTTCTAATCATGTATCTAATGCTTATTGATCTGAAAATGGAAGGTACTTGTTTAAGGGTGCAAGGTATCCATTTTCCTCATTAAATTAAACCTTAACAGGACCTTGCTTC
>JASDQU011249047.1:7172-17655 GCA_032191745.1 Picea mariana
ATTATCTATTGACCCATCCGCAAAAGGGGATTTGGTCCTATTACAATAACTGACATGATCAATCCACAATGGGGATTGATCCTATGAATAATATATCAATAATAATAAGAATACTCTTTGTAGTTACAATATTTCAACATCAATATCTTATGAGCCGTGGTGTTTCCTGCGAAATGTCCACTGGCAGGGTCATCATGGAGCTCCTTCAGAACTTTGTCTACATATTCACGTTCGAGACATCTTAAGAATACCCCATCATAGTTAATCCGAAAGAGTACCAAATTTATGAGGCGATATTATGCAGATTTTAACCTGAGAGCTTTCCTTTCTCTCAGGTTGAGATTTTCTAGACAAGTTTCGTGGTGTAGGAGATAAGTTAAATTCTCATACCAAGCCTCTAGCCCTGGGGAAATGTATGAAGCTTCACCACACCATAGCGCCATTTCATTCTCCCATCCAGAATCTTCATTCACTTGGTCCTGGGATTCAACTGTGAGTTTGCACAACCCTTTCCCTTTAACTAGTTTGGCAGGTTTTATATCTAGATCAAATTCTTGGACCACTACCATCCAGTTCCCTCTTCTTTCCCCCATATCTTGCTGAGTAAACAAGGATTGGACCGCAAAGTGAGGAACAATCACTTTGGTGTGGTTCTTTAGGATGTAAGACCTGAAGTGTTTTACTACCTTGTATACCGCGTAGGCCTGTTTATCAACAACGAGATAGTTAAGTTCAGATCCCTGGAGATTAGTGCTCATGAACGACACCAGAGATTCATTGTTGTTGTCATCCTTCTGAGTCAATACTGTGGCTAACGACTGGTCAGAGGCGAAAGTATAGAGGAAGAAATCCCTATTAAAATCGGGACTTCGTAGCACAGAGGCCCCAGATATAGCAGTTTTAATATTGTTGAAAGAATCCTTTCATTCATCATCCCACTTAAATTCAACATCTTTGTGAATCATCTTTTGTAAGGGTTTGAGAGTTTCCGTGAAATTAGGAGTGAATTTCCTCACGAAATTGATTTACCTGAAAAAAAACTGCATAGCTTTCTTTTTTTCAGGCAACATGAGCTGAGATATGGCCTTAATCCTTTCTGGGTCTATGCGAATGCCTGCTTGAGATATAATGTGGCCTAGTAGCTTACCTTCCTTGATGTCGAAAATAGTTTTCTTGGGATTTAAGGATATATCGTATCTCCTACACCTTTCGAAAATTTGAGTTAAGTGTTGAATGTGGTCTTCTTTGTCCTTTGAATACTCAGTTACGTTATCTAGATACACTACCACACACTTGTTGATTAGTCCCTGAAATGTTACTTCCATGGCCCTTTGGAAGGTCGCTATTGTGTTGATTAACCCAGAAGGCATGTGTTTATAAGAGAAGGTTCCCCACTTGGTTCGGAAGGTAGTTTTTAAATGATCCTCCTCTGAAACTAGGACTTGGTTGTAATCTGCGAAATCGTCCAGAAGAGAGAAAATTTTTGAGCCAGACACGGTCTGCAGGAGTTTCTCCATTGGTGGGACTGGGTAATTGTCCTTTTCTAAAGCTTTGTTGAGGTTTCTAAAATCTACGCATAAGCAAATTTCTCCAGAATTTTTCCTCATAGGAACCAGAATTGCTACCCATGCAGAATGCCTGACCTGGAAAATGATCTTGGCATCTAAAAGTTTCTTTCATTCCTAATACATGAGAGGTTCCAAGGATGGATGATACTTTTAGAGCTTCTGTTAGAAAGGTGTCACCTCAGGTTTTAACGATATAGTGTGTTGAATGATCCAGGTTTTGTAGGTTTTCAGGTTTCGATAGGACCATGCAAAGACATCTTGATATTTCCTAAACAGTTTGAGATAAGATTTTCTTTTCTCTTTAGATATGGTCTTGCCAATATTCACATTATTTGGATTTTCTGAGGTTCCGAGATTTATAGTTTCATGCAGGGGACAGGAGCTACCGATCTTTGCGTTCTTAGGCCCCCTAAAGCATTCTTTCAGGTCAAACAGATTTTCTAGATTAGCTATCCCCTTCAGGATGGTGTGAGATTCTGATTATTCAATAAGTTGTCCTGTTCGAGGATCAGTTTATGTTTCTTTCTCCTGGAATACCTCATCGTCAATGGATAAATCTTTGAAATTGTCTTGGTTAGTCAGGAAGTTTATGATATGTTCATCTCCTTCAAAGACTTTCCAATTAGAGATATTGTTAGGCACCGATGGTTTGTAGAGTAGTTCTACAGTGAATCGGGAGGCTTCATAGTATTCTAGATGTGACAACCTTGAAGCAGCTGTGGTCGGGGAATAAACAAGGATGTTCTTTGCTCTGGGGATCACGGTAATATTGAAATCTTAAAAATGCTCCATTAACCTATGCACTTCCTGTTGATAATTCTTCAAGTGTGATGAATTACAATGTATAGTATTCCTTACTTGTCTAACGATAATCTTTGAGTCCCCAAAAAATTTCAATTCTTTGACATTCAAGTCTATGGCTTTCTTTAACCCTTGTACTAGAGCTTCATACTCGGTGGTGTTATTGGTGCATTTGAATTCTAGTCTATAGGATAGGAAATGATGTTTACCTTTTGGATCAATAAGGATGCACCCTGCCCCTGACTCCTCCTGCGATTTAGATCCATCAAAGTATATGGTCCACTTTTATGAACAACAATCACCCTTTTCTTCTTCCTTATTACTTTCTAGCTCTCTTATCTCTTGTTCTGTAATTTCTAACACAGGGTCTTGGCAGAAGAGGGTGTCTTCTGCCGGTATCGACGATTTCTCTTGAAAAACCATTTCAGAGTTTTGAGTGAGGGGGACATAGGATAAGAGAGGATAAAAGTTTCCGAAGTGGGAATCGCAGGAATAATTTCCCAGCACGGAGAAATATGTGGATGAGGGTTCATTCAGGTTTTCTATATCAATGACCGTATGTTTTAGATATCTCTCCCTTTCGATTCTGATCATATTCTTGTATCGCTTCAGTGGTAGCCAAAGGTGTGCCCAGTCTGTGCTAAAGTACCCATTTAACTTCTCAGACCAATCTCAACTTAGTAATAACCTATAGGCCTCTGGGATGTCTACCACGATGATGTTAATCACTTGTACAAATTTATGATGAGCCACTATTCTGATCATTACATCCCTAAGTTCCCCCATGACTTTGACCTGTGTCCTATCTAGCTGTATCACATGTTCATCGCTGTGTAGAGGAATGGCATTTATTTTTTTGCAAATAGACAAGGGCATGAGATTGGAAGATTCTCTTGAATCTACCAAACAATTATGGAGGTTCTTGTCGAAAACTTTGAACATTAAGAGGAAAGGTGGGACAAAAGGATTTCCCTTCTTATCTTTTGAACAAGTATTCACAGTTTTTTTATTTACTGGGTCTGTGGAAGCTAGATTTCTTTCTTGACCATTGCCAGTCGTAGGGTCTTCTACTGATTTTAAATATTGTAGCAGGAATTCCTTCTGCTGAGGGATCCTGCATATGTCCATGACTGATATGTTAGCCCTTAACTTCTTCAAATCTTTAATTATGTTGTATTCCAGTTTGGGAGGGAGATTCTCGGGTATGGATGCTTATAAGTTTTTTACTGGGAGAAAAAGGTGCTTTTGGGTGATCGAGAGTTGTCTTATTTCTTGAAGTTTGGGTAGCAGCGATATCTTTTGAGATAGGTGGACCTTTACTACACATCTGCACCACAGAGACCTCAATGGGTGGTTCTTGATGTTTGTTGTGAAGCCTGATTATCTCCCTGATTCATAGGTCTTTTACTTTCAGCTGTGTTTATACCCCATGAAGTATTTACGACCCAAAAGTATGTACACTCTTCCACGCAGGGGAGTGCAGAGGGGGGGCTATCCCCCCGGATGGGGGGTCTGGGGGCAAGCAGGCCCCCAGCGGGGGTTCGGGGGAAGCGTCCCCCGATGGGGGTTCGGGGGAGAAGCCCCCGAAGGAAAAATTGCCTTGTAAATGTATATTGTAATTTCATTATAAATCTAGACCGTTCATTATAAGGTCACAGATCTAACAGTAGATATTATGTTAGGGTTTTTTTCCCTAGAAGGAAACCCTCTTTTATGAGGGAAATGTATTGCAGCTATGGTTGATGGCCAATATTGTATTCTGAGATAGGATTCTGTGAGAGAAAGAAGTAGAAGTTACAGCGGGTTTGTTGTAGTTTGTATCCCTTCATATGTTGGATAATAATAAAGGAAGGACCTGGCAATTTCTCTGGTGGATGTAGCCCACATTGGGTGAACCACGTAATTCTGTGTCTCTATTGTATTGTGTATCTTCTGTGTTTTGTTTATGCATTTGTTTTATTTTATTGCTCCACGGTCCTATTTTTATAACACTTGAGACTCAAACAGGTCATCGAAAGGCATGATCAGGTCGGGATCCCATATCAGCATGGTTGTATCTTATGGTGGATCAATATCCTCCTGGTCAGCAATATTCATAACTGAACTACTCGATTGTTTGGTCAGGGAGACTTCATCTAGAAACTGATTGGCTATCAAATTCATGGCATGAACCCATTGAGGGAAGTCTCTTTCGGAGTGGTTTTCCTGGTGATACGTATAGAAAGAATCAGATGATACGTTCCCTAGATCGATATTTAAGTTAGTTGGGGGAGGTTCAATCGCCTTGAATGGTGGCTTCCTTTTGAAGAAAGCCTTATAGGGCCATTGGACTTGGTTTCCCTCCCCTACGTTTCTCTTCATGTCTATGATCTCATTTTATAATTTCTTAACCATGCGTTGTAGATCTTCTATGTCTCCATTACCCTTGTCGAGAGTCTGTTCTACTTGCTTCCCTGGGGGTCTAGTCAAAAGCAATCCTCTCCTGGGAGGAGGTTGAGCTTCTTTATTAAATAAATAAACCTCTCCTTCTTTACACTCTTTCATCTGGAATTCTATCGTTTTGGATTCTTCAAAATTCTCAACTAGGGTTCATTTAACAACTCTTTTCATGAACATGGAAATAGAAGCTCAGAGAGCATTAGCATAAAATTCGATTTTCAATTCCTGAGTTGGCTTAGCTTCGAGATATAACTTGTTCAAGATGGTCATGAATCTTTGATTGAAGTCTTTGACCCTTTATTTTGAACTCGTGGTGGTGGCGAACAACTCGGCCATCAGAGCGCCCGTAGTAGTTTCTTTGGCAAATTTGTCTAGAAAATCTTTCTGGAACTTCATCCAGCTGGTTATAGATCCTATCGGCAGATTGAAGTACCATGTGGAAGCTGAATTTTCAAATGTATAGGGGAAAATTCTACATACTATGTCTTCATGTTGGACATTCATAAGCCTAATCGCTAGTATAAATTTCTTGATATGATCTTTAGGAAATCTAGAGGTTTCGGGATCGAACTTAGGAAGCAACTTCTCTGGATGTCGGGGAAGGTTATGAACTGGTCTCGGGAGGGCCAAAGTGTCTCTGGAAAACCAGGGTTGATTGTTCAGAGTTGGGTTTCCCCTTTCATCATTATGGTCATTGTTTCCTTCCATATCTTCAAACTCTGAGTTAAACTCCTCCTCTTCCGAAAAATCGTCTATTTCAGAGACGTCGTCGGCTGGAATTTTAGGTATCAAATCAAGAGGATCTTGGATTTCAGTAATTGCGAAATATATTTAGTCTTCTACTGAGTGCACAAAAACCTCGTCAAGAGTACTAACCACTGGCATGCTTTGTTGTTTTCTTCTCGGGAGTATGGGAGCTAAGGACAACGCACCGATCTATCAGGCATAGGCTCTTTTGATTCTTTTGAATTGATTTACCTCCTTGTGAGGAAGAGCATAAGGTATTTCAGGGTGAAAAGGTTCTTCCTCAGGATGGGGTGAGTTACTCGTTTCAGGAGTACTCAACGTGTGTGGATTGTCTTGGGAATGACTAGCCATGCATGTGGGTTGTTTTGAATCTATAGGTTGTTTGAAATACTCTGTAGAATATATATCCAGCCATTCATTCTCAGACCCTCCTTCTAACACCAATTCTATTGATGGAGCCTTAAATCCCTTGATTCAACAGTAGGAACCAAACCCACCACCAAAGCCCAATTAGACTCTGTAGCGTTTAATAGTGGAATGGTTCTCCAGATTTTGTGATCCGGAAAAATTATGGATGGGATTTACGTTTTCTTGTGAAGTCTCTTCCTTCAGTTTGGACTATCTCTTTTTTTTTTTTTTTCTCTTGGGTGGGACCGATATGAGATGTAAGCTGGTATAAACCAACTTGGAAACAAAAATAGAATTAAGCTTAACTAAGGGGAAGAGGCTGAACTTGGGATAACCCCCTTCTCAAGCATGAAGACAACAATTTTACACCACAGACCTAGTACTAATACATTAACCATGTGAGTATCCAATTATTGTCTGAAATACTAATTACCAGAAAGAAAACACATATGCAATAAGATAATGGAAAGAAAAATAATTCATCTACCATAATCATTCATCACATAATAACACAATGATTAATCTTCATCATTAAAGCAAAGAACAACAAAACATTGCACTAGATAACTTGACAACATAATTAATTTCTCTTACTCATTACAGTATCATTCATGAAACATGATAGGAAATAGTTCTTCTCCACATCCAATCACACATGTAGTTGATGAAAATAACTTGTGTCTGGTCTAGAAGGACTTCTCAATTCAAAGGGAGCTTCAAAATAATTCTTAACAAACAGAAAGAAAAAATTCTTTCAACAACCATCCACCATAACTAATTTGTCGATGTTCTTATTTATAACATAAAATCCAATTGAAAATAACAGTTAAATGTAGTTTGAACAAAACAAAATTCACCACGTGGTGTCCTCTTCTAACAGTTTCTTTAACAATAAACTCAAGATATCACTTGAAAGGGTGACTTTCCTCATACTCTGACCAACTGATAAATAGATCCTTGCAAGTTTGGGCCCATGGAAACCTGTGCTGCTCCATCAGAGCCGCATAGAATCCTCTGATCTCCACCGCATGCACTCGGTACTTCACTAGACTGGTGTTTAGCTATTGTAGCATGGTTTGAGCCTTCATCGGATGTTCCATAAATCTTTGCACTTGTCCTTGCGACGTATCGGTCACCTTGGCTAGCTCTTTGGCCCATAGTGAATCCTGCTTGGTGTGTGATCCGACTATGTCACATAAGTCGATGAATTTGTCGGGGTCTCCAAAATCGGGGGGTCCTATATCCTTCATCGCTTTGTTTATTTTAGGACTTGGTTTCTCTTGGATTCCTCGGTGAAGACACGTAGACAATGTTGCTCAGTAGCCAGAGATATTTTCCTGCACTCGAGATTAAAATCATTTTTTAAAAATTGCTTACAAAACAATACTCTGCAAAATGTATAAAAAATGTAAGCGGGAAGAAAAATAGACTGGTGCATACTTGTAAAGCTCGCTAATCATGGTTTTTTATACTTACATGATCTATGGAACCTTTCGGATTACCTTCATCGTCTTTGTTGGCACCACCATTTTCTTCAATTGGGGTGAGTTAAATTTGCATGCCACAACATAGTAGATTGAGTACGAAAAACATGAGATTCATAGCCATGCCAATGTCCAGTTGGCCCTTGGGGTAGGGAAAGGATTTCAGAGATGAACATGTGCCAAAACTATGAGTAAGTTACCATAAGATCAGATACTTTTATAAGTGAAGTCGTTAAATGCTTCTGATCGAAGCAGATTGCTCTCACGAGAGTTGGATCAGCAAGTGCATCGACCAGCATCGGCTCATTATGGAGGCTGGGGGAAATGAAAGGAATCAAGATGATCGTACCACACATCCTCCATAATTCCTATCAACTACATCTCACATGCCCTGGGTCATACCCATCGTGCAGAGGTGGCACAGTAATTCTTTGAAATGTCCTGTCACAAGGCATTCAGTGTCCCCTCGCACGTTCCGGCTCGCTACCCCACTCTGTTGTAAATTATGGATGCTTTGTAAGAGTTCTATTCATTTCGTTGAGCTTATGCACTAGTGGACATTCATCTTGTGAGCCCAATTTGATCAATCTTTGTTTTATGGTCTTTTGTCCAGTTACAGACGTCTAAGAAAATATGTTGTCGTGCCATGGGATCTCCTCAAAATGCGGGTCAGGGTCTTCGAGGCAATCAAAGTGCCAATCCTAAGACCCAACATGCCTAGGACTCATTATTATTGGAAGTTGGTATTCTTGAGGTTCCAAAAGAAAATTCTGACCTTCGCGCAGGAGCTATAGTGTCGCTCCGTGTGAATGCCGAAGTGGAAGAAACCACGCCAGGAGGACGCAAGTTGGAGAATGTGCCACCTTCTCAGAAGACACCATCGAGGAGAGGGAGGCCTTGGAAAAACAAGTAAGTTGGGGAACATCAAAACCTGTTCTAACCGTGCGCATGATCAACTACCGAAGAGTCCTTAATGTGCGTTATTCATCTTGAACCAGTCGAAACCGCAAGTCAGGGAAGCGAGAGCAGAAAAATAAGGATGGAAACTTGGGGTTCAAATGTTTGAGATCCTAACAAGTAGCTGGAACATGTAGAACTTTCCATACATGAACTTTACCAGGAGAATAGGGAGTTACGACGGTAGTTGGCGATAAAGAACCCTGAGGTGTCAGCATCGCAAGGTCGTGAAGGTAATGTAACCTAGCTTAAAAGACAACTTTAGGAAGCATGATATATGATCGTCCAGCTACGTGAAGCTCAAAGGGTATCGGAGGAACAAAACATGAAAACACCCCAAGGAGTGCGGAGCAGTCCAGGAGAAAATCCACACGCAAAAGAGACATGAATGGCGGACATTGTTTTCTTTTCTCGGATGTGACGCATAATTTTTTGGTAAATTTCCACGTTTGTTGTGAATATATTCATGTCCTCAATGTGACTAGGTCAGTCGGCCAAAAAGGTGTTGGTCGTGTTTATTGTATGTAACCTGAATACGGCGGGAATCTTAATATATAGAACTTCGAAAATTTTCCAAAAGGATTCAAGTCATATCAATTGAATGCATCGTTTCCCTCCTCGTGTGTAAAACTGTGTTCTTATCTTAGCTTCTTGTAACTTAGCCATGATTTTATAATTAACATAGCTTTGAGTTGCTCAGTGTCTTGGTTGATATTTCCTTAACAAAAACTCCTGATGCCGATTGATGTTGACGTGGTGCTACTGATTCGGGACTTATTAAATAAAACCTGGGAATCAATTCGTGGGTAATGGTTAGAATCAAGACTTTGTTTAAGTCGAATGCACTAACTGAGCTCGGCATTGCAACTGCCAATGCCGGGTGAGTATCGAGGATCGTCCTTCAAAAAAACTAGTGCGCAGTTTCTTTGTAGGTTATCGTCCTTCGAATCTTTCGATACCAAAAACATTTCAGAAGTCGGTGATCGACGATTATTATTTCATTTTTTCAATGCTTATTCTTTCAACCTTTCACCGATGCCGAGAGAACCGGTCATCGACGATATCCTTGGTGAAGTTATTTCATGAAAGAAAACATCTTTTCGTCGACGTCGACGAAGATCGGGGCTTGGAAACTTTGGTTCTCTCTAGCATTTTATTTCATGCTTAACCCTTTCCGATGGCACAATTTCTTAAGCGCGTCCGGGAAAAATTTGTCTGTCATTGCTCTAATTTAGATATTAGTCCTTTAAGTTAATGATTTTCATATGTCGAAGCAATATTTTAAAGACTTAATGAGAATCAAAATGATAAGAAAAGGACACAATTTTCATATCAGACAATGCCAAAAGATCAAGTGGTACCCAAAAAGTGAAATTTTATGTAGAATTTTCAGGGTGTGTTGAGTGCTCAACACGGTGCTTGTAGTCCGAGAAGTAGAATTTGTTGGCCTAAGAGTTAGTTGTACTGGTCTGTTTTATGGACCAGATCTAAATTGTTGTTGTTGCTGCTATTGATGTTGATGTGATTCTTTTTTAGGAGGCCTCTGATGAGGAGTCTTTTGGCATGGTGTTGAGAATACAAGTCCTTTAGGCATATCATAGTGCCCAGAAGTCTGTTTGTATGGTGTCTGATGCTACGACGATCTAGGTGGTGCTTTTCCTATCTATATAGAAGGAGTCTTGCCCTACCCCCACTATTCAGCTCTTCCTCAGCAATGAGGTACTTCTGAACTACATCGTGCAACGTGTGAGGCATCAAGATACTCACTTTCGCATGGATGTTGAAGTTGAGGCCGAAAACAAACTTGTTAACCTTTGATTTCTCAGTGTTCAGATGTGGAGCATATCTAAGTAGCTCCATGTACCTCGCCTCATACTTTGGTACCGTATGACTACCCTATTGTAAAACATTGAACTCATTAAGTTGGCTCTCAATGAATTCATCAGACAAGTACCTCTCTCGCAATTGTTCCTCAAACAATTCCCATGACATGTCTTCAATGACCATATTTAGTTGAGGTAAGAGTGTCTTCCACCAAAGAAGAGAACTCAATTTCAATTGAAATACCACCATGCAGAC
>JASDQU011249048.1:19134-40791 GCA_032191745.1 Picea mariana
TCCTCTTATACTAAAATTTAGTTGTCTAAAAGATGGTGTTCTTTCAGGTGTATTAGTCGCACATGGGGTTGTAGGTTCCACACTGACTATGATCTGGACTAGATTTTTTCCTTCTATTCCTGAACCTAGACCTCTTTTTTTCCTTTCATATGTTGTGTGTAGGATTTAATCAATATTCTCCACATCCCAAATATCCTATACCTCTTATTCATCACTCACCAATCCCTCTTTGTCGGCTATGTCCCTGTTTTTGTTATTCATCTTATATTGGTAAGGTATTTCATTGCACATCGCTCCAGATTTTCTCATTATCTACTTTGTCTGGTCCTCATCCATCATGATTAGGTCCATGGCCTCCTTCTTCTTCCCCTTATCCATCTCCTTTTCCATATATCAGACTCTTGTTAGTGATTCCTCCCTTCCCCCATGCGCGCAAGGAAGTTTAGCTATCTGATTCCATAGTCATCACACCTTTTTCATACAATAAAATATTGATCAAAGTATAAAGTGATATGATGTACCTACCTTTGGGTCCCTTCATAAAATCCTACTTTGCAGAAGTGTACAACTTCATAGTATCAATGGAAAATTAAGTGATAAACCCTACAAGAATACCGTCTAACCAAAAATCTACTATGCATGTAAATTTATTATTGACTTGTTGTAACTGCATGATCTCCACAGAATTCCACTCTATCTATTTGATCTGATTCATAGGATGGTTTTCCTTCAACCTCAATAGCCACTCCTGCAACAAATGCGAGAATTCATAGAAAAATACTTCATCCAAGTCGCTAAAGACATATTTGTTGAGATATTTGCATGGTGTAAATTTAGGGTTTATGTTGTCCTTTTGCACAAAATCGAGTTCCTTTGTCCTTAACCATATTTCAATATTTTCCTTTGTTGGATTCAATGGCCTAAACATTCCCTTATATGTTTTCATTCTCTGTGCTTTCTTCAACAGATCCCTTCCCCTCAATCTTGTGTAGTTCTGGCCGAAAACAGAACCATTTGTTGGACGCTTGGGTTGACCCAGGTTCTTATCTCAATGGGATTCCAACAAAACCCTCAAACTATATGCCCTTATGGTAAACCAAAGGGCAACGCTATGCATAGAGTTTACAGCATAGTCTCACCCAAGATAGCTTTATGGGGGACAACAATACTCAAGTGTATGTAGTCTAGAAAGGGATTGGGACTGGATTCTGATCCTTTTCCTTATTCATTAACATCATTATTCATTCATCTACTTCTATCATTAATTCATTCATTAAAATACACATTCATTTTTTCATAATCCATTTAATCTTTCATTCTTTGACTGGTAATTAACATAACAGTAAAATA
The DNA here is from genome assembly GCA_032191745.1 of Picea mariana. Taxonomy (NCBI): domain Eukaryota; kingdom Viridiplantae; phylum Streptophyta; class Pinopsida; order Pinales; family Pinaceae; genus Picea; species Picea mariana. The sequence continues at coordinate 20,485 of JASDQU011249048.1, forward strand.
ACCATTCATGACACATAAACACAAGGGATTTTATGTGGTTCACCCCCCCTGGAGCTACATCGACAAAGATTTGTCTCTTCTTCTCTTTCATTCATTCTTCTGCAAAATATGTGCTATGTGCATTAAATATTAAGGATTACTATAAAAAAAAGGAGGGTAAATATGTTCTTTGAGGCAAACTAGATCACACCAGGCTCCACATCCCGTGACCTAACCCTCAAAAGCTAACTTATTCAACTCAACACTATATATCCTTGCCTAATCAACCAATAACCACTGAACAACAATCAACAACCTCTACTTAGACCTCCTAGGTATTTATTTATACTACTCTACTGGCTTATATCCATTACATTCATGTCAAAACCCTAACCCTAACATGGTTAGGTTCGTCTGCATGTGCCCCACACTACTTTTCCTCCTTCTGCATGATGTTTTTCCTTCTTTTTCCTGGCTGCTACTTTTCCACCACCTATGGTGCATGCTCCAAAAATAGGCATGTCCCCAAAATAGACTTTCCTCCCAAAATAGGCCTACACCCAAAATAGACTTTCTTCTCAAAATAGGCCTGCGCCAACACCTCCACTATTATCACTATGGGCCCTCTAAGCCCCCCACTACCTCTCTAGCTACCTAACACAATAAAATAATTAAACTACAAATTTCATCAATATATAGTCTATCTATGGTAGTATTTGTAAAATGTGTCCCTAAAGCACTTAGTGTAACTGAGCACCTAAATATGTGATGACATTTTCATAGATAAATTTGATTTCTACTTATTTGGTACAATTATCTACTGGCTCTATGTTAACCCACTTTGCTAAGTACTTGACTGTTGTGATGATGCATTTTTCTCATGTTCTTCTCCCTCTAACACGTATTTCATTAAATTTGGAATCATACAATGGATCTAGAATTTAGAACTTCAGTGAGATTTGAGTTTTTCCAAAATGAGAGAGTAAGTACTTTCAATGTATATATTCCCATATTTTTTCTATAATATTATCATGAGTTATATAAAATCAAATTTACATAAGGTTGAAGCAAATATTTTACTAAAACTTGGATTCCTTGCATTATTTATATTTATGAATTGAAAGCTAAGTTCATCGAGATTTACTTCATGAATAATAGATTGTGCAAGAAAATTCTTACCTATAAAGTTATATAATGACATTAACATTGTGTTTGTTATTATATTAACCATTTTAATTATAATTTGACATAGTAACTACTATGTTTGTGTTGAGTTGCTATAATAGTAGGAGGTTAGAACCACTTTAAAGTGACTTGTAAATGTATTTAATAACATGATACTGTGATTTTTATTATAGCAATTTTAATTATTGACGTAGTATCTATTGTGTTTGTGTTGAGTATATTTTATTATAGGCGGTTGACACCGTTTTAGAGTAAAAAAGGGGAAATATTTTATTAGAATAAGTCTAGGTGTGTCATTGAATGATCAAAATCAATTGTGAATTAAAATAACAACATAGTAGTATGATTCAATTTTTTAGATACAAGAAAGAAATATAGGGAAAAACCACTCTAGTTATTACAACTATCCATTATTTATCCATGACGTGTTTGAACAAATTATATTGAAAAGAACTCTAATTAGTTGTCCAATATAGTTTTAATAGACCAAGTCTAGAATATGTTTCTTTTAAATGCATCATTGGAATTGATTATTCAAGTTTGATCTAGTGAGAAGTGTGCTACATTAGAAATCAATGAATGAGAGTACCAACAAAGGAGTACTCTTTGATTTTTTTCAAATATGAGATGGTAGAGGGAAAACCCACTCTAGTTATTACAAGTGTCAAGTATTTATACCTTTAATAAGATTGTATCTTTTCAATATGACAAAGTAATAAACTACTTAATTCACTACTTTGAATATATATGGGTTGGTGCAAGCTAATGATGGTCTCTCATGACATGTTAATGACAATGAAAACATGGAAAAACAACAATCTGTTAACTTGGAGGGATTATTGAAGGTACTTTAGAAATGAATTTGAAGATGGTGTAAAAAGATAAAATTTAGGAAATTGAATTAGCTTTCCAAAAATATAATTTTTATTTATAAAATTTGTGAATAGATATGTGAAATTTGAGTTTTTATAATAGTGGTATGTTATTTTTCAAAGAAAATATAATGTATATGTTTCCATTAGTGTAGTCATTGAGTACCTTAATGATGGAATTTTCTTGACAAAAATTGTACAATTGTAGAAAACCCATTTTCCTAGTGTGGTGTATTTTTTCAAAATTTATAATATTAATTTTATATTTTTTTTAAATTATGAAATTCATTATATCCTTGAAATTGCAATGCTTTGCATTAGTGCAAGCTATGATGGTCTTAACATTATCAAACACTTTTATTTTTTTAGATTGTATATCTTAGTCTCTTCTACTGCGGTGTATAACTTATTTTAAAAATGGTTAAGCTGATAAACAGTTATAGAAAAAATAAAATAGGTATGTATTTTAGGACTCTAATATATTTCAAGGCAAAAATATATTAAAATAGTAAACAATATTAATTTTTAAAAATTATATATATTTGGAATTTTCATAGTCGACTCTACATGTGTTTATAGTTTCATCAACAACATATTTGTGTATCCTATATAAAAACAACAAGAAGAATAGAGATATTGAGAGGTATTAATAAAAATGGAGGTTTTAATGTATTTTTAGACCAAACCACTAGGTTTTCATCTTGAACCTAAATTCGAGGCAACCAACTTAGGAAACATGTATGATAGAATTTTCACTCCCACTTGAAAAATAAATAAATAAAAAGAACACACACACGCTCTAAGAATGTGTACTCATTCTAGGAATGTGTTCACATTCTAGGAATGCATGCATGTTCTAGAGCATGTGCACGCTTCTTACTAGAGCATGCATGTTCTAGATCATGTGCATGTTCTAGGAATGAGTCCAATTGAATGTGCATGTTCTAGAGCATGTGAATGTGCATGTTCTAGCATGTGTGTGCTTCTTACTAGAGCATGAATGTTCTAGAGCATGTGCATGTGGACGCTTCTTAATAGGAATCCATGCATGTTCTAGAGAATGTGCATGTTCCAGGAATGAGACCAATCCAAAAGAATGGCCTCATTACTTGGAGGGGGTTCTACAGTAGAAGGATAAATTCCCCCTCGTATGGAAGAATCTGTATTAACAAGAAAAAATTGAGTGGTATCGACTTCATTCTCTAATGGGAGAGAGGGATTGACTGATGATGGGATTATATTGATCACTTGGAAAATGTCACTCTCTAAGGTAAGAGTGGGATCGAACAATTATGGACTCGAGTCGACCATTTTGATTTCACTCTTCAATGGAAGAGTGGGATCAACTAACGGTGGAACCAGATCGACCACTTTAGCTTCACTCTTCAAGGGAATACTGGGATCGACTGATGACAAAATCAGATCCACCACTTTAGCAACCAATGGTGTGCCAGGAGAGAGCTTACAATAAGAAGTTGGAAGTTTTGGCTGGAAAACAATTATTTCTTCCAACAATTTTGAGGCTTCATCCATACGAGGGAAAAGGTGATTTTCATGACTTCCTTTGCATAACCTACAAGGAATTTTGACTCTACTTTTCTTTTCCCCAACCTCACTTTCACTAGTTCATGGGTTTTCACCAGCATGACCTCTAGAGGCTGATGACACGAGTTGTTTGGAACTCACGGACCACACGTCTAGAACCTTGGGAATACCAGGGGAATCCTTAACAAGGTGGTCGCCCTTACAAAGCCTGTAAGGGAATTTCAGATTTTCGATTTGTCTTGGTAGGATTGTCAATATCATCAACACTCTCATCATGATTGCGTACAACATGTCCTGTAGTGTTTGGAAGCTTGACCCCTTGCTTATTTTTCTTCTTCTCAATCCTCCTTTTCTCCTTCTTCTTATCTTCATGGTTACTAGTACTAAGAATTTCACCAGGCGAGGAGGAAGACTGGGAAGAATACCCAACGGGCGAAGAAGGAAAAGGGTCGACATGAGGTTGATGTTCTTCAGGTGGATGGATTGCATACGAATCACTAGGAGCATTTGGGATGAATTGAGTGGAAAAAAACCATGCATGTAACCTGATAGTGAATATGGGAAGAGTCAAAGTGGAAATATAAAGAGGACCAACATTTTCGTAAGAAATAAAAACAAAAGGTTCCTTGGGAAAAGAGGTCCCTTGGTTGGGAGTTTTGGGAACTGATTCCATAGATAAGAACTCAACGTAGAGTCAACTAAAGAAAATAAACAACGCACACTAAAAAATCTAAGAAGCAAACATGAAAACAAAAACCTTATGACAATGAAACCACTAGTTGGTGATGAAATCCAACATCACAGGATCAATATGAAAAGGGGATGAGATAGGGTGGCTGGAATAGTTACGTTGGAAACCTGGTTAATGGAATTACACCCTGATGCAAGTTCCTGCATGACACAACTGTGGGTTACCCTCCAAGGAGCTAGAGTGAGTTTGACCAATGTTTGTTCCTGGTACAACAAAGAATTTCCCCTTCATCGTCACCTTGTGTATGATCCCTAAATATTATGGACACTAAGGTTACCACTTACAACAAAAAAATCCTGGGGAAACAATCGACAGTTTGGTATACACGCAAGGGCAGGTTCGAGATCCAAAATCCCCTTGAGAGGTGCCTCTGACCGATGTGTGATCCTCTCAAGTGATCCCCAAGTGTCTTCTAACAACGTTTGTAATATGTACAGACCACTCCACCAAGACCAACGAAGAGGGGTTAGTTACTCCATTGTCCCCAATGTGACCTTGTGATTGACCCTTGTGTGAGAAGGGTTTCCTAGGACAATGATGCAACAAATGGATTTCTCTCCCTAACTCAAGATTCTATGTTTTTTTTATAGCTCTGGATAGTTATATTCAACACCTATCCCAAATCTCTATAACTAATCTAATGTAGGTTTGTATATCCCTAGAAAGAAAAATCTATAGATAGATTTTAATTAATGCTTTAATTTTATGGTTGTTCATTTACCCAGGGGCATGGAGGTGCAACTGATGGTATTGTGACCTTACTCTTAAAACCATGCAAAACTAAAATGAAATGAAAAAATTTCAATTTCATTGAATGCTAACTATGGAAAGGAGAAGACTCTTTTTCCATTCCCAAATGAATAAACCTCATGCAATATACCAAATTCAAACCAAAAATATGCACCACACAAAAACAAGAATGCAAAATTTCTTTTTGTTTGATCCAATGAAATGAGATATGGAAAAAACTTTAATGTTTCACTGATTTCAAATGGAATGAAAGGAATCAATGTTTGACACAAAGAGACATGAATAAAGAAAGAAAATAAAACAAAAGTGCACTCAAAATGTCGACAACTACTCAAAGAGTGAAAATGTCAGAATGCTTCCAACATAAGTTCAAACAAGAACCCAAATGATGTAAAAGAGAAAGAAAACAATCACTCTTTAATCAATTCTTGAAAATGAGCAGGAAGAAAATGGATTCAAAACTGGGTTGTAGTAAGAAAGAAAGTCTTTAATAAAAACCAAGGAGTTCCAAAGAAGAAAATAAGCCTCAATACTAAACAACCCTTGCAAACTCTAGTTGATGAAAAAGTCCAAACAATCAAGGAATTTGAAGGCTTTGTGGGATGAAGATCAGAGAAATGAAAGGTTGGATGAATCAGGGGATCTTGTTAACCCAAGGTGACTAAACATTTTCACAACAAGAAGAGGTTTGCAAACTCAAACAAGAAAAAATGAAATGAGTGATAGATAGTAGTTTTTCAACCAATCAAAGCCAAAGACTGTTTAGAAGACTATGGGCTAAAATTCACTTGATAATAGAATGAGAAAAACAAGTCAGAAACATAAAGAAACACTCAAAAGAAGGGACTGGAACCCCTAGTTCCAAAGAGACAGATCCCTATGTCACACCCTATAAGGTTTAGGGGGAGCACTAGTGATCCAAAAAGGATCCAGAGAAGACTAAGGATAGCTCAAAATTTGCAGAAGCAACTCAGGAAGCTCAGAATGGCCTCAACAGACAGAGAAAGGGGAAAAATTCAAATTCCTCAAAACTCAGTGAAAGTGGCATCATTGCGAAGAGCATGTCACAAGATTTCCAATGGCATAAATGACTCATCAAATGGAGTTATGGATCGAAAGATATTTGCGGTCAAAGTTTGGTCAACCTAGCCCAGTCAGCAAGGGATGAATCAACATCTGTATTGCTGACGTCAGCATCAGTATGGATGACATCAGCAGCCGTACAATGTACGTGGAACACAAAAAAGGAGACACATTTCATGCCGACATCAACATGGTTATGTGGAAACACCAGAGGTTACCACATGTCACTCGTTTTTGGAATTTTCGGGTTAATCCATGGACCAATGAAAAAGTGCCATGTGGCAATCCGTACAGCCATGTGGAAGACCGTACGGTGACATGGAAGGATTACGTGGTAGGTTGACATGGTAGGTTGATGTGGCAGGTGACATGGTAGGTGACTGTGTAGGTGGTTGGCGTCACCCAATGGTTTGATGCCATGTGGGCCCAAAAACCAAATTTCAAAAACAAAAAAGGGTGGGCCTGCCAAATATGGCGGAGCCCCACCAGATCTGACGGCCAAACGGAACACTCTGACAAATATAAACCACATTCCAAAGTTGGAAAACCTCTTCTCCACACACACACACACACACACACACACACATATATATGTCATAACAATCACCCAAAAGGGGAGGCCCATGGGCTTGACCCCGAGACCTCCCCCTATACAAACGCCTTAACTATAACTCTGCCATCGTTGGGCCAACGGACTACATTGTGTAGTCTGCCCTGATTTTTGTTTATAGGTTGAGTCTTCCCACAGATGGAGGAGGGTGCGAGATGGTATGACCTGGAACGGAAACTGAGACGAGGTTTCTCAAGGGCCTAGGAGTGCCAGAGTCAGATTGAGGCATGGAGATAGTCATTTTTGGGTAATTCGACACTACAAATTCAATGGTGTTGTATGTTTTCTAATTTGAGCAAATCTTCTACAACTTAATTCCATAATGAGGTATACTTATGTATTTTTCCAAATTCTTTTGCTGATTTAATAAAAAGGCCTACCCATTTGAGAGTAGGACCCAAAGATGTAGTTCACCAGGGATGAACTCCGTTATCAATTTTTTTTGTTCATATTTGATGCTTATGTCTCTTCATTATTGAGATTTTCTCTTCTTTAATGGTGCACTTTAATTTATGCTCATTTAATACAATTATTTATAAGTCACTTTGATGAAAATATCCTAGATCAACCAGTTAGGCCAGTGGCGCCCTGGTAGCCACTACAGGGGAGTGTTGATCCTGTAAAAGCTTAAAAATGGCTTCCAACAACTAAAACTAAAAAAATACTTAGTCAAATACTCTAATAACTCTTCAATCCAAAAGAGGGAAGGGGAAAATACTCATGATCAAGCATCTATCAAAAAATATCTAATCACAAGCAAGGATTCAATATGAACCAAAAGAAAGACTAGTCAAAGTCATTCCCTAGTGGAGTTTCCATTTTTATGTTATGAAAAATCTTACCGTGTGGATAGGATAAACTCCCCTTTGGACCAAGACCCATTCTCTGGTACAAATATAGAAGTAAACAAATGGTTTCTACTTTCCTTATAGATCTAGTTAATTAACCTATAGAAATAAGGAGAAAGAAACACTTTTTGCCTGAGGTTTGTCCTTGATTCTCCTTCATTTTCCCTCACTACTCTAATTCCCTCAATGATCAAAGAGACCTACAAGAAAAAAAAAAACCTTTCTACTTCTACTTTATTTCATTAGATAAAAACCAGATCTATCTATACTCAATTTAACTTAATCATAGACACTATCATGAACACAATAGAGAAAGGAATATGGCAAGTTAATATTAAATGGAAAGAAAAAAGAAGGCACTTACAAACCAAGTTGATGTCGTATCAATATTATCCAAGATCTCCTCATCCATCCCTTGCATGAAATTATTGAGATCAAAATGTTGATGCTTTGATGGATTCTTCTCTCTCATAATCAAAGGTTTGACACCTGAAATATTCCCCCCTTTCACCATGGAAATGCCTTCAATTTATAGGATTGGGAGGTTCAACCACAATGGGATAATTAGGGAATTGGTTGAGGATATGGCTCCATGAGTTGGGATTTTATCCTAAGATATTTCCATAGGGTAGGATTCGACCCAAAACCAACCTCATATCTCCATATCTAGCCCTTAGGAAAAGGTGAGATTTGCCATATTTTCCTCTAACCAAACAAGCGCTCCCCTTGAGTTAGAGATAGGGTGCCAGTGGTGCTCCCTTAACATGGAAAAGGGAGCACCGACGCTCCCTATAAATGGAAAGGGGGGTGCCACCCTTCATAAATTCCCAAAAAATGGTCGAATTTCCAAGTCAAAGGCATGTTTTTGGCCTTCAAATGATGGGTTTCTTTCTCCAATATGATTTAGGGATCATGTAAAATGTTTTTCATGGTGTCAATGAGTTTCGACACTTGTAAAAGTGCATGTGACACTTAGTAAGGTGCATACGACACTTGACAAAGTGCATGCGACACTTAAAAAGGTTCATACAACACTTTGCGACACTTGCGACAATTAGGGTGAGATACTTAAGTATGGCATTTTGATGTGTAACAATATCTTAATCATAATCTTAATTGAAATCTTAATATTGAGAAAAAAAAATCTAACCAATTTTTAATCATAAATTTAATTGAAATCGTAGAATTTAAAATATTATTTGGAGGAAAAGCATGATCTAAAAACCACTTCAAAGATAGAACTTTCGTATTGGGATAAATTATTTTTCTCTCACTTATTTCTAGCCTTATAATGAAGTGATCCCTTATTTGGGGTGAACTCATATATTGAGAATTTTAGAACATTGACAAAATCCAAAAACATATCATTATTCATATGATATGAAAACATATCATATGAAATCATGTTCTTTATTCCATTGTCCTAAAATAATATGTTGGAAAAATGGATTTTGATAAATTGTTAAAATTTTGGAATGTTCAAGATGATATATCTTCTTTTATGATCAAAATCTAAAATTAAAAATTGAAAATAAAGTGTTTAAATTTTTAAGTGATGAAATTATTAAAGACAAAAAAATCTATGTTATTTATATTTTTATAGATCTAATGGAATCGATAAAAAGTTGGGAATATATGGGCAAGGCCTAGGTTCAAATTGAAACTTTTGAATTAACAAGGACTTAGAAAGGGATAATATGTCTAGAGACACACATGCGTAGGGGCTCCCACTAAAGGGTGCACCTATGCTTCTAGCCTTATGACAATAGGCCAAGGTCTCATCGGGGATTTGAACCCAAGTGGGGAGAGTGCAAGACCTACCTCTCAACCATCTCATGTGATGTCCCTAGCTGCTCAAGCTAGGACCCACCACACAGAATCCCCCAAATGTGCACCTCTCATACTTTAAGTATTAACATACCTAACTTACTGTTGAGTAGCATTACCCCAAAAATTCCAGTGCACAATTAAAAACATATTGCACATGAACACTAGAGGGAATGCACATGGCCCATATGGGTTCATTCCATACCTCACCTTTCCCCCTTGATTACACAAATTAAACAATGGAAGCAACACAATTTAAATTGTGCACACCAATATACCAAGCATACCACCATCAACATGTGTATAACAATTATGTCTTCACATGTAGTTTATGCTTTGCCGATGTGTGCAGGATACACCCTGACACACACACACATCGAATCCATCCATATGTTCTCACAGTATACCCTTCACAATCACAAAACCTCTAACTTCAACTTGGAATCTCTTGACCCAAAATACCAAGGAAAACTTAACATAAATTACTTATCACATAGCGTACTCAACATGTATGACTACAAGACTGAATAACCACTTTCAAATTGCATAAATAAACAACATTAATATAATAACAACCATTATTCATTTTCAACATCATACAATAGATGTTCCATAACAATACCAGTAAATAACACACAACAAATAGAGAAGCACTTGAGAACACTTATCTTTTATGAAAAGTCACCAACTACGTGTGTGACTCAGACATTCCTCCCAGCCATAGACTATGTTGGTCATAATCTTTCAGCAACAGTTCACCCTCGAGCTGGGCCTAAACTCCACTAGGGAAAAAAGACTCCTAATGACAATCTAAGTCTAAGAAACAACGGAAACTATTATTACAAAGTCCCAGTACCGCAACTAGTCTATAGTCCCTCACTCTCAACATCCCTGTCCCACCTCAAGAAGTGTTCCCATTCTCTACTCAAAATTCCTTCAAATTCCTCACTTGCCTTCTAGGGCTTCAGTAACAGGTTGGATCTGGAAGTCTCATAGCACTACAACTGATGCCCAATGCACCAGGGAACAATTCCCAACAAACTCTCACCTAGAGAGAATGCTCAAAGGCCTGACAACCCACCTTTTCAACAATACAAAGGTTCTCCCAAGAACAGGGATAAACCAGACAATAAATTACAGTAAGTCATAGATTCCTTCATAGAGGAAAAGTTTGTCCAAATGATGAAGAAATGAATGATCACACCAAAATACATTAAGGCTAGCAATATATATATATATATATATATATATATATATTACATGCCTTCAAATGGACATGTGTCACCTTCATGGCTAACTTTAGCCACTTGGTGACTCATTCCCATCCGTTGGGAACTTAGGATAAAATATATCCGTAAAGTTCACTTTTTGGAATTATTAATAAAATATTCCCCCCTTTACCCTTTTCCGATGGAGTTATCTCCTCATCTCTTTTTGTCTGGTCTATTCGAGCGCAGCTGTGTAATATATTAATAATCTTGAGTGCAATACACTTTACAAAGATAGGCACACTGGCCTATTTATGTCTCAGCTCACCAGCCAAATACTCACACAGGTTTTTCGACCTCAAAACATATACATACATATATACATCATAGTCATTCCCACACACTTACTTGAGTGCGCACAACATTTTGGAGTATGTGCACCCTCCCTTGATGCAGAGTCCACACTGACTACCTTAGGTATGCACAACACTATGGAATGTGCACACCTTTTTCCTTTGATACCAAACCTTACACATTGAACAAGTGCGCGCAAACCCCAAACTTAGTACCAATGTCTCACCAACCTATATGTACATTACATTTATACTTATTTCCAATGGCTCACCATCATATAAGGACAATTACATCACACACTACTTAGGTGCATGAAAACCCAACACGGCTCACCAACCTATATGTGCAAATACAAATGGGGTTCAGACTAGGGACATTACATTCCCCTCCCCCTTATTTATGCATTGTCCTCGGTGCATTATATACACTTATACATCCAAAACCTCAAAAAATTTCAAAAATATGAGGATACTCTGCTCGCATAGCATCCTCGCACTCCCATGTTCCATATTTAGGATGTACTATGTCCATTATACCTTTACCAACTCTATGACTTGATTATGGATCTGTTTGAATTTTTAATCCAATATGAAAACCTGTCACACTCAAAAATCACCTTCTGGCTCCACCTAAATCACATTCCAATCAATGACATGATTAACATCAGGTATGTACTTTTTAAGAAATGACACATGGAAAACATTATGAGTACACAATGATGCAAAAAATGCCAACATATAAGCAACATGACCAATCCTTTCTAGGATTTCAAATGGCCCACAATAACACGCTGCTAATTTAGAACATTTCCCCAACCTCAGGGAACTGGGCCTTTCTTTCACTTTCAATAATACATGGTCTCCCACTCTGAACTCTCTGTGGGTTCTGGCTTTATCTACACATCCTTTCTACCTGTATTTGGGCATCCTTTGAGTTATTCCTTATATTTACCACCTGCTCTTCTATTTCCTGGAGAATATCTAGCCCAACCACAACCTCGTTTGTTGTATTATCCAAGCTTAACGCTGTATTGTACTTTCTACCATAAAGTGCCTCAAATGGGATCATATTTAAATATGCTTGATACCCATTTTTGTATGCAAAATATACCAAGTGAAGGTAGTATTCCCATTTTTATGGTTTATCCATCACATCCATCATGAACATATCCTCAATCACTTAATTTACTCTTTTTATTTTCCTATCTAACTTGGGGTGATATGTTGTGATGAAACTCATATTTTTCCCAAATCCTTTGAACAACACTTTCCAAAATTTTGACGTGAACTTTGGATCCATGTCAGACACAATTGTCTTATGAACACCATGCAACCTAGCAACTTCATGCATGAATATATCACCAATAATGGTTGCCTTGTGCACCGACTTCACTATAATAAATGGGTAGCTTTAGTGAGCTTGTCCACCACTACCATAATAGAATCATGTTTCTTAGTAGTCCTATGCAGCGTTTTAATGAAATCCATGGTCACAACTTGCCACTTCCAATCAAGAATAGTTAAAGGTTGTAGTAAACTTGTTGGATGTCTATGTTCAGCATTGACCTTTTGGCATTCAAGACATCTGGAAATAAAATCAACAACTTCCTTTTTCATGCCTGGATAAAAGTATTTCTTTTTTATCACTATAATCATCTTCTGGTAACCTGGATGTCTTGCATAAGGAACTTTTTGTATCTCTAACAGTAACATATCCTTCAAATCCTTAACATTAGGCACATAAAATCTGCAACTAAATATGAGAATTCCCTCCTCCTTTAGCTCGTAATCTTCAAGTTGTTGTGACATATCATGTTGTAACTTCATGTTTATGTCCATATAGTGTGTATTTGAGATGAAATCTTCTAGAATTATGTCACTCAAATCTGTCTTGTACATGCTAATGACCTTAGCATGTAACTCATGCACCCTCCCATTGAGCACATCAGCCACCTTGTTTTCTTTTCCCCTGATATGCCTTATTTCAAAGTCATATTCACTAAGGAATTCGAGCCATTTTATCTATCTAGCATTCAGAATAGGTTGTCCAAACAGATATTTCATACTACTATGATCTATTCTCAACTTGAATCTCTTACCCATGAGATACTTTTGCCACACTTCAAGGCATGCACTATAGTTTCCAATTCTAAATCATGAGTAGCATAGAGCCTTTCATGCTAATTTATTTTTCTCAATTCACAGCATATAAAATTCCCATTATGACTAAGTACTCCCCCAATCCCTTCTTTGCACTCATCTATACAGACAAGGAAGTCTTTGTTTGGATCAGTGATCCTCAAAATTGGTGCACTTGTCAACAAACTCTTCATGTGTTGAAAACTCTTTTCACAATCCAAAGTCCAATCAAATCACACACCTTTCTTATGTAAGGATGTGATTGGATGCGCAACTTGTGAGAAACCTTCAATAAACCTTATGTAGTAACCTTCAATTCCCATGAAGGACCTCACTTCTACGACATTTCTTGGTGTTGGCCATTCTTCAATGGATTTGATTTTCTTTGAGTCCACAACTATTCCTTCCTTGGAAATGATATGACCCAAGTAATGAATCTGTCACTGATAAAATGAACACTTGCTCAATTTTGCATAAAGTTGATGCTCCCTTAAAACTTGTAGCACCATTCTCAAGTGTTGTTCATGCTCTTCTTCACACTTTGAATAAATAAGTATGTCATCTAGAAATACAATGACAAACTTATCTAAGTACTTATTGAAACTCCATTCATCAAGACCCTGAAGATAGTTGGTCCATTTGACAACCCAAATGGCACCACAGTGAACTCATAATGACCTTACCTCATTTTGAAGGTAGTCTTACTAATATCCTCCTCTTTAATTGTTACCTGATGGTATCCAGATATGAGATCAATCTTTGAAAATATATGTGCACATCTTAGCTAGTCAAAGAGGTCGTCTATCCTTGGAAAATGATACTTATTCTTTACTGTTACTTTGTTCAACTCCCTGAAGTCGATACAAAGCCTCAACGTACCATCCTTCTTCTTCACGAAAAAAACTGGAACACCCCAAGGTGACACACAGCTAGGGCGTATATACCCCTTCTTTAGAATCTCCTCAAGCTGCATCTACAACTCCTTCAGTTCTGGGATACTCATCCTATAAGGATTCTTAGATACAGGAGTTTCTCTTAGCATCAAATTAATAGAGAAATCAATATCTCTTTTCAGTGGAAACCCCGGTATCTCCTTAAAAACATACTCAAACTCTTTGAGTACTATGCAGTCTTCAATATTGGCCACTTTATCCTTAGGTGAATCCTCCATGGGCATTGCAAATACTTGGCATCCCTTCCTGAAAATTTTCTATAGGAGCAGGGATGAAACTTCTCTGACAGTAACAACCCTTGTAACACCTTTCATTGTTATTAGATTTCCTTCTTCATCCAAACAAGTGAATTATTTTTTATAACAATATAGGATAGCATGATGCTCGTCCAACTAATCCATACCAATGAGAAAATAATACAATACGAGACCAAAGGTATATTGTTCAAATCTGGTCTAGTGTGCAGTCCATTCATATCCATTAGACATGCATTAACCATCTCATTAATATTCCTTTTTGCTTTATTATCTAACTGTACCAAACAAGTCTTTCCAAGGTTTCTTCTTGACAATTGGAATATTTCCACCATCTTAGGATCTAGATAACTATGACTAGCTCCTGAAACAATTAAAATATAAATAGGTTGGTCGTTAATATTACATTCCACTTCAATCATGTGTGACTGAAACTATGCTTGATTTGTATCTAGGGCTGAGTAAATCCTTGGTACATTTATGCCCATGTCTTCAATTGTCATAGCTTACTAAACATTGTGTGTATTCCTTTCTTTTTTGCTTCTACGTGGGAAATCTCTACACATATAGTCTCTGCCACAACCCAAACATTGAATAGGTTGTTGTCTTGGTCTTTTCCCCACTGTCTCAATCACTATGGAATCCTTGGGAATTGGTTTTCCTTGCACAAAGTTTCTAAGACATGGTGGCTTAGTCCCTTTCTTTCTATGTTCCATCTTGCTTTTCATCTTGTCTTCCCAAGCCCTATGGAAAGTTAGTCTTCCCTTTCATTGATCATAAAGAAACTTAGCACGCCTTATGATTCCCTCCAATGTCTTTGGATCATCATATTGTGTCTTGTCACTGATGAATGAGGGTAACCCACTAAATTACCTCTGAATTTTAAATTGCTCATCCTTGATAAAGGTGACATACTTTAGTAGTTCTAAGAATCTCCTTTCATATTCATTTATCTTCATACTCCCAAGATCAAGTTCAAAGAACTCCTTCATTTTCTTGTCATAATATCTCTTAGTCAAGTATTTCTTTAAGAAATAACTCTTTAATTCCCTCCAAGTAATATTATTCTCATGAATGTGTTGCACCTGCACAAACTGATCCCACCACATTGATGCTTTTCCTTTCAACTGATAAATAACAATTCACCCTTCTTCCTACACAGAATGATTATTCAGTTGGAAGTACTTCCTCATACCCAATATCCAATTCTCTTCATATTCATCATGATTATTCTCACCATCGAAGGTAGGAGGCTTGATCTTATTCATTTCTCCCTATAGATCATCCACTCCAATCCTTCTCTTATGCTTTCTATCAGGAGAGGAACTTGAGCTACTGCACACTTTCCTAAAGGAATGCTTTAGTGAGTGGTGATATTTCCTATCAACACTTCTTTCTTATCTTCTTTCACCATGATACATGTGACTCTTGTACCTTCTTGACTCTATATTCTTATCCATTTTCTTTTCTATCATGTCCAAGCTCTGCATTAATTTGATATTGAAGTTATCTTGCTGCTCCTTGGCTTTCATAAGCCTTTCATTATCAGCTTTATAGATTTGGACATATTTTTGCAGTCCTTATACGATATCAACCAATTTCATGCACTCTTCCTTGGATTCTACACCATCCTAACCCATACCGACATACAAATATCCAAATTCATCATCATGACTAAAATTATTTTGTGCATCTTCCATGTTTTAACTTTCGGTGTCGATTTTTTCTGCTATAAACACTGTTATTTTGCAAAATGTGCAGGAAATATGATTTGTTAGACAAATTCATTATAACAACTTCATGAAAAATCTGCACCATTTTACAAGAATCCTTTCTTCTTATTCTTTGAAATATTTCAACATTCAAAGTTCTAGTGCACAAATTCGTGCATCAATACTTAACGCACGTCACATCTCTACATTGTGCACCAATATTCTCCACACGTAATAAATTTGCATTGTGTGACACTAACACAAACCCGATGTTGAACTAAAGCTTTGCAACTTCTTGTGAATCTCTGGCACATATAGATCAAGTGTTGAACCAAGCGATTTGATACTAAAATGTAACATCCCTGGCCACCCAGGCCTAGAAATGCCACACAAACTCTCCCAAACTTGCACCTCTGATACCTCAAGTAACGTACCCAACTTACTACATAGTAGTGTTACCCCAAAAATTCCATTGCATATTTAACAACATATTGCATAGGAACACTAGAGGGAACGCGCATGACCCATATGGGTTTGCACCATACCTCACCTTCCCCCCTTAATTACATAGATTATATAGAGAAAGTAACACAATTTAAATTGCACACACCAGTATGCCAATCATACCACCAACAATGTGTGTATAACCATTATGTCTTCACATGCATTTTCTTCTTTCCTGATGTGCCCAACCTACGCCTCAACACACACACAGTGAATCCATCCATCTGTGCTCATGGTCTACCCTTTGCACACACATAACCTCTAGCTTCACCCCAAAATATCTTGACCCAAAATACCATGGCCAACTTAACAAAAATTACTTATCACATAGCATACTTATCATGTATGAATACAACACCGAATAACCACATTGAACTTGAATAAATAAACAAAATTAACAGAATAACAACCATTATTCATTTGCAACATCATACAAGAGATGTTTCATAACAATATGAGTAAATAACACACAACAAACATACAAGCACATGAGAACACTTATCTTTTATGAAAAGTCACCAATTGTGCACATGACTCAGACGTTCCTCCCAGCCATAGACTCTATTTCTCATAATCCTTCAGCAACAGGTCACCCCCGATATGGGCCTAAAATCCACTAGGGAAAAAAGACTCCTAGTGACAATCTAAGTCTAACAAACAATAGAAAAGATCAATCCAAAGTGTCATTATTGCAACTAGTATACAGTCCCTCATTCCCCACATGCTTGTCCCACCCCAGGAAGCGTGCCCATTATTTTCTCAAGAATACTTCAGCTGCCCCACTTCCCTTCCAGGGATTCAACAACAAGTTAGATCAAGAAGTCTCAGAGGACTATGACTAATTCTCGCACTAGGGAAAAAATCCCAACAAACTCTCACCTAGAGAGAATGCTCACGAGCTTGACAACCCACTTCTTCAACAATCTATGGGACTGAAAACCCACTTCTTCGAAAACACATGGGCCTAAAAACCCGCCTCTTTGACCATACATAGGTTCTCTCAAGCATAGGGATAAACCAGACAATAAATTATAGTAAGTCACAGATTCCTTTGCAGAGGAAAAGTCCGTCTGAATGATGAAGAAATGAATAATCCCCCCAAAATACACTAAGGCCAGGAATATATATATATATTGCATGCCTTCAACTAGACACTTTTCACCTTCATGGCTAACTTTAGCCACTTGGTGACTCATTTATAGCCCTTGGGAACTTAGGATAAAATATATTCATAAAGTTCACTTTTTGGAATTATTAATAAAATATTCCCCCCTTTTCCCTTTTTCGATGGAGTTAGCCCCCCATCTCTTTTCATCTTTTTTTTTCATGTGAAATGATGTAATATATTAATAATCTTGAGTGTGATACACTTTACAAATATAGGCACACCGGCCTATTTACGTCCTGACTCACCAACCAAATATTCACACAGGCTCTCCGGCTTGAAAAGATATACATATATATATACATCATAGTCATTCCAACACACTTACTTGAGTGTTTGAAACACTATGGAGTATGTTCACCCTCCCTTCATCCACAATCCGCATGCACTAGATCAAGTATGTGCAACACTATGGAATGTGTGCACCCTTTTCTTTTGATACCAAACCTTGCACATTACACAAGCGCGCATAGACCCCAAACTTAGTAACAACAATTCACCATCCTATATGTACATTACATTTAAACTTATTGCCAATGACTCACCTGTAGTACTCCAAATAGAAAATAGTATGCAGAACAAAAATATTTTAGCTAGAAATGGAAGAACAACAATGATATAACCAAAACAATACTAGAATAATACCAGAATAACACCAGAAAGAGCACCTTGATTAATGATATAAATGGGAAACCTCTAGTAGAGTAGAGATCTATTACAATAATATCCAATACAAGACTTCTCATACCCTCTACCCCTATTTATATTAAATATGTCTATCCAAAAGAACAATCTAGAGGAAGATCCTTCTAGAAGCGGATGCTTCTATTAGGTCTTCTTACATTTGAATTATTCTTCCTTATTGCTAGGACTTATTAATATTGGACTTTATTACATGGAAATATATTATTCTACCTATGTACGGGGTTATGTAGGTTACTTCCCTAACATGTCCTTCCCCTTAAAAACAACCTTTTCATCAAGACTTGAGATGAAGAAATTGTTGCAGAATGGTAACTAGTTCCCAAGTGACATCTATTGGAGTTGTATCTTTCCATTGGAATAACACTTCATTTATGGTGCATTGACACAGACGATGCTCACACTGGTCCAAAACTGCTTGTGGTTGCAACCATATGGATCCTTCTTCATCCAACTCAGGAAGGTTGGTTTGAGTTTGGCACTTAGTTCCAATAACCTTCTTTAAGCAGGAGACATGAAAAACAAGATGAAGCTTAGAATGACTGGGAAAATCTAACTGATATGCCACCTATCCCACACGCTTGAGAATGGTATAAGGACCATAAAATTTGGGCGCCATTTTCTGGCAATGGTCAGCCTTGAGGGAAGTTTTGTTATAAGGTTTTCATTGAAGAAACACTTGGTCTCCTTCAGCAAATTGACATTCAGAGCGACCTTGATCTTCCTGATGCTTCATGTGACTCTGGGCCATGACCAAATTCTCTTTGAGGGTACGAAGAATAGCCTCTCGAACTATAAGTGTTTGGTCAACCACCTAGACCTTTGAGACACCTAACAAGTATGAGATAAATGAAGGTGGATTTTGTCCATATACTACTTCAAAAGAAGTCATGCGGGTAGTTGTATGGTAAGAAGTGTTGTACCGCCATTCTGCTAGTGGTAACCATTGAGCCCACTGATTTTTACTTTCACATGAAAAACACCTCAAATATGTTTCCAAACACTTGTTGACAACTTCAGTTTGACCATTTTTATGGGGACGATAAGCTGTGCCAAGATGCAATTGTGTTCCTTGTATCCTGAATAGTTTTTTCCAAAAAATGCTGGTGAAAGTGGGGTCTTGATCAAAAACAATAGAATGAGGCATGCCATAAAGTTTGAAGACCTGGTCCATGAAAATTTGAGCCACAATGGAGGTTGTAAATGGGTGTTGAAGAGAAAAGAAATGATCATACTTGGAAAGACGATCAATGACCACCATGATGACTGATTTATTGCTCAATTTAGGTAATCCCACAATAAAATCCATAGATATATCCCTCCAAATAGCAGGTGGAATTGGAAGAGGTTGTAGTGTGCTAGTATCTTTGACTGTTTCACCCTTGTTGCATTGACAAACATCACATTCTGCCACAAAATTGCTAATTTCATGTTTCATACCATCCCAGAAAAAAGAACGTTTGACCCAGTCATAGGTTTTGGTAAACCCAGAGTGCCCAATTGTGGATGTAGCATGAATCTTAGAAAGTATCGTGGATTTAAGTTGTGACTATTTACTTAAATACAAATGGCCTTTGTAGAGAAGCTCATCATTGTGCCAAGAGTACCTTGGGGAAATCGGAGAATTGGCATGCAATTGTTGGATTAGATACAAAATTTTGGGATCATGTATCCAGTTCTGGCAAACATCTTGGAGACAATATGGTACAATGAAGGAGAGGGAAAAAAGAGACCCTTAATCTTCATATTTTTTTGAAATTGCATTGGCAACCACATTGTCTTTTCCTTTCTTGTAAATGATCTCATAATCATATCCAAAGATCTTAGTCACCCCTTTTTGTTACTCTAGGGAGGAAGGGCATTGTTC
>JASDQU011249049.1:3785-17056 GCA_032191745.1 Picea mariana
ATCAGAGTTCCTATGATGCAATATAAGATTTCTTCACAGGCTGAGGCACTGGAGATCGCCAGGAAGCTAGAATCAACCCCTATGGGAGAATTCAACTCAGGTATGAGTCAGATCTTGAGCCAGCTGATTAGTTTGTCCTTGCAGGTCGGAGATATGAAGAAAGACAAGGGAAACGATAAAAGAGAAGACATATAGTGTGTCAGATGCAGATCAGAAGGCCACGACAAGGAACACTACCCTCTATTCCATGAATACTTGGCCTCTAAAGCTCTAATCCCTTTGAAGCAAGTCACCTTACCCTGGTGCGAGGTATGCCGAAATAGACATCGTACTGGTGAGTTCTATTACATGCAAAAATATGTTTAGACACCCACAAATTTGTATTTCACATTCTATAAGTCTATGGGACATGATGATAGGGATTGTAGGGCTTATGATCTCATGCATGAAAGGTCAAGAGACATATACAATATTCAAAGCAGAGTACAACAAGAAGGAAACTCTAAGCAATACAACTCCCCCAGGAGAGGAAAATTCAATCCTTGTGGTGGATTCATAGGATGAGGAAGAGGAGGAGGTATGGGTCGAGGCTGAGGATAGATCATCTATTATAACTGTGCACAACCAGGACACTTGGCAAGGGACTGTTAGAACCCTTGCACTACTTGCATCTATTGCAACTCCTTTGAGCATGTTATTGAAGAATGTCCAGCATTGCTGGCTAAACTTCAAGAGAAATGAGGACCTCAGCAGAACCCGCAGATACAATTGATCAAATTTGAACCTCACAAAGAATACCTTAGATTCTTATTTACTAATAGAAGAGGCATTGTTACAAGAGATGACAAAATGACCCAAGGGAAGACTACAAAATATTCAGGAATTAGGAAAGATGCAGAGAAGACCCAAACCTTTGATGCAAAGAAAGAAAGACAAATATTTGAGGAAGCAAGAAAAGAGTTCAGAGGAGACCAAGGTTCTTCATCAAAGACAAGACCAAAAGTAAGAGAGTATGCAATGCCTCAGGAATTTGATCAGTTTGCTTTGCCAAGAGAAGGAAAAGAGGTAAGCAAGCTAATGGAATTTCCATATACTTGTATTAAGTTGATTCAGGATGAGAGTACTGTCCAAGAACTACAAAATTTAATCAAACAATATGAGCTAGGAAAGACTGACTCCTTACTGAATAGAGCAGTACACCGAATCACTAAGAAGAGAAGGACAAATAAGGAATTACACTTGAATTCTCAAATAATTGAATATGATATAGACTATGTGGTCCTCGACTTAGGGTCGGAGGTCAATGTCATGACTAAGCAAACTTGGGCACTAATGGGAAAACCTAGGCTGATCTATTCCCCTATTAGGCTCAAGATGGCTAATCAGTAGGCTGTAAGCCCCTTTGGCATACTGGAACATGTCCATGTGGACATCGACGAAGTAAGAACATTTTTATATTTTGAGGTAGTTGAGATAGTTGATGACAACTTCCCTTACCCTGCGCTGTTAGGAATCGATTGGGCCTTCAATAATTCCACTATGGTTGATTTAAAAAAGAGACGTATGAATTTTGAAAAATATGTCCTTAGGGTCATTGCACCCTTATATACAGATGAAGGTCAGCAATACACAGAGCCCATCAAAGAAGAAGACCACGCATATGAACTGGAAAATATATATAAATTAAAAATTAGACAACAGGATTACATTAATCCTACAGCCGATGGAAACTTAAGCTGGAGAAGTGACATTGTATGTTCATCAGACTCAAAAGAACCACTGGATAATTGGTATAATAAAATGTATGAAGTATCTACAAGAAGATGTACTAGATTAACTAGAGAAGTTTGTTGGATCGGCACAACTGTAAGTAACTTACCCACCTTTGATGGTCTAAATCCTTTAGAAAATTTCTTGCCGGATTTCGAAGAAAGTGTATCAATGAAAAAAATATTGTTGTTGATGGATGAGGCCTTGAAATAAACCCCAACAAGATGGTGGGGGGCACACAAAAGAAATATTACAGACTGGGTACAATTTCATGCCTTGATGACAGTGTGGTTCTCAGCACAAGTAGAAAGATGCGAAGTTCGATACACAGGTCGAAGCTGCCCAAAGGACCATGTGTGAAGCTGTGAGGAAGCCTGAAGAAACTTTCTTCAAGAATAGTGGGTACACAAATTCATCAACACACTGGACATGACACCTATCAACTGGTACCTTCAAGCA
The DNA here is from genome assembly GCA_032191745.1 of Picea mariana. NCBI lineage: Eukaryota > Viridiplantae > Streptophyta > Pinopsida > Pinales > Pinaceae > Picea > Picea mariana. Next base: position 6,015 of record JASDQU011249049.1, read on the forward strand.
GAGCTGTGCCTCATCACTACAAATTGGAAAGCTATGACTCGGAATTTTGTAACCACCTTCTTATTTGAAAGTCAATATCCTTCAGTAGATCAAGCACTACAAATTTTCAAAAAGAAAGTATTTGAGGAGGCCTCTAGCCTCCCTTTGGAGCAAGATGAGGACGATTGGACTGTGCCTCTATAGAAACTGCAAGGTTGTTACAACATCAATGCTGATGAAGACAATGATCCAAGAAAGGTGAACATTACAAAAATAGAAGGCCAAAGAGACATGGAAGGACCAGAAGTTGAGTTACCATTCATTGGACAGCCAATCAAGATGAAGAAGGTCAATATTGGAACAGAATAGATATTGAGTCTTGCAAATGTTGGAGAATATTGGGATGCTGCCACTATTGACAAGATTACAGAATTATTGAATGAATATCAAAACTTGTTTCCAACCAAATTCAATGATATGAAGGGCATTAAAGGGCCTATGGGAGAGATGAGGATCCCTTTGAAGCCATATGCTAGACCAGTGAAACAAAGACCCTACAAATTGAACCCTAAATATAAAGAGTAAGTGAATATTGAGCTTGATAGAATGTTGGAAGAAGGTATTATAGAACTTGTCGAGAAGTCAGAGTGGATTAGCCCTATGGTGGTATAAGAAAAGAAGACAAGAGAGATTAGGATCTGCGTAGATCTCACAAAGATGAATGATTCCTGTTTGCATGATCCCTTCCCTATTCCATTCACTGATGAAGTGTTAGATAACGTGGGAGGCCAAGAAGTATATTCTTTCACAGATGGATTTTTAGGATACCATCATATCCAGATTGCCAAGGAAGAATGCCACAAGACCCCATTTGCAACATATTGGGGGTCCTATCAGTATACAGTGATTCCATTTGGATTAAAGAATGCCCCAACCATATTTTCTAGGGTGGTGGTCAAAGCATTCAAGGAGATTTTGCATAAATTTCTAGAAGCATACTTTGATGATTGGACTGTTTTTAGTTTATTAAAGAATCATATTGAATGTCTAAGGCTAATGTTGGACAAATGTAGGCAATGTCAAATTGCCTTGAATCTGAAGAAGTGCATCTTCTTCTCACCATTTCGTGTGTTGTTAGGCCATATTGTATGCAAGAAAGGATTGTTGGTTGATCCATCTAAAATTGCCATTATAGTTGATCTGCTACCTCCTACTTCAGTCAAACAGTTACACACTGCGCTGGGACACAAAGGATATTATAGGAAGTTCATTAAAGTATATTCCCAGATTACAACACCCATGGAGAATCTTTTGAAGAAATATTGTCAGTTTAGTTGGACAAAAGAATGCCAGCAGAGCTTCAACACACTAAAACAAAAAATGGTTGTTGCGCCTATTCTAGTTTTCCGAAATTGGACCAAGGCATTTCATGTACATGTCGATACATATTATATTGCATTGGGAGTTGTGTTAGAAAAACCAGAAACATGAGAGATTGATCATCCATTAGATTTTGCTAGCAGGAAACTATCAACTGCAGAGGTCAACTACACCACCACTGAGCGATAAGGGTTAGCCATGGTGTATGCACTGCAAAAATTTCGCTACTACTTGTTGGGAGGACACTTTAAAATGTTTATTGATCACTCCACACTAAAATACATAGTCAACAAACCAGTGTTGGGGGGGAGAATATGCAGATGGCTTCTACTATTTCAAGAATATGACTTTGAGATCATAGTAAATCCAGGAAGAATGAACAAAGGTCCTGACCACTTGTCGAGGTTGGAACATGGAGAAGAGCCCACTAGTTTGGAGGATACATTGTCAAATGCACAACTACTATCCATTAGAGATATTGATGACCATTTCACAGAAATAGTCAAGTTCCTGTCAACAGGAATGGAACCTAGTGAATATACGATTCCCCAGAAGAAACAACTATTAGTGCATGCTACATAATTTTCTCTTATAGTTGGACAACTATACAAAATGGGACCTGATGAGATATTGAGAAGGTGCATTAGGGAAGCAGAGCAACCAATGATCCTCGCAGAATCTCATGAAGGCATCGCAGGAGGACGCTATGCAGGGATAGCAACTGTGCAGAAGGTTCTTAGAGCTGGCCTATGGTGGCCTACCTTACACAAAGATGCTAAAGACTATTCCAAAGCTTGTAATGTATGCCAAAGAGTTGGGAAACCGTCCAGGAGAGATGACATTCCCTAAGCACCGCAGTTAACCCTACAATCATTTGATAAATGGGTCATCGACTTCGTTGGACCCATAAACCCACTAGGAAAGCACACATGAGAAAGGTACATCATTACTGCGACAAAATACTTGACTAGATGGGTCGAAGCTAGAGTAATTAAGGACTGTAGTGCAACTACAGCTGCACGCTTCATATTTGATGGCATCATAACCAGGTTTGGATGCCCAAAGATCCTTATGAGTGATCAAGGCACACATTTCATAAATAATACTGTTGAAGCCTTGATTGAGGAATTTGCAATCCGCCATTAGAAGAGAACACCCTACCACCCACAAGCAAATGGGACAGTGGAAGCATTCAACAAGATCTTGGAAACAATGCTGACAAAGATTTGTAACGTGAACAGGGATGACTGGGATTTAAGAGTACCAACAGTACTATGGGCCTATAGAACCACTTGCAAGAAGCTAACAATGCAGACCCCTTTTAAGTTGGTTTATGGCCTCGAAGCTATTGTTCCAATGGAATACTTGGTGCCAAGCTTAAGAATTGTTGCCTTTACAGATATGGATCACACTGACGTTGTTCAAGAGAGGATTGTGCAGTTGGTTGAACACAAAGAAGACATATTTATTATAGGATTCCATCAGCAAGTACAAAAGGAAAGAAAGATGGCCTACCATGATAGACACATCAAGAAGAAGCCATTTAGACAAGATGATCTAGTGCTCGTATATGACAGTAAGTTCATCAAGCATCCTGAGAAGTTCAGAACGCATTGACTAGGGCCATACGAGATCACTTATGTTACAGAAGGAGGAGTTGTGCAACTGAAGACTTTAAAGGGAGAATGGAAGGAAGGATTAGTGAACGGGAGTCAGCTAAAGTTGTATTACGACAACCATCTGTCTCACAGCTCTCAGTAAAAGAATAAGGAAAAGGGTCTAGGTACCAAGTGCAGTTGAAACTGGGTACCATACATAGAAAAGATAGTCTGCACAAGGAAGGAGAGGAGACATAGAGCAAAAAGAAAGGGCTATACTACGTAGTCTGAAGTCAAAGTAAAATAGAAGAATCAGATCTGAAGTGCCTCGGGATGATTCACAGGTGAGTGTTGGGGGGCTGTTGTCCCTTGGTTATGGAAGGAAGCAAAGATCAAGGAAGAAAAGGTGAAAAGCAAACTGTGCGGAAGAAACAGTGACTTTTACTGGGTTGAAGTGAGCAGAAGATCAGAAAATATGGAGCGAAGCTCGAGAAAGCAAGGCATTGGATGAGGAGATCAAGGATGACAAGTCAACAAAGAAGAAGGATCATGGACAACTCAGCAGGTGGAAAAATCCACCGTTAGATTCTTTGGAGCATTGTGCGAGAAGGAAGGAAGGATAGGTTGGTGAAGCCCTAAAAACACAGGTCAAGTTGACCTAGGGTTTTAAACACCTAGGGTTTTGGTATCTAGGGTTTTCACACCTAGGTTTCAGCCTAAGGATGTCGGTGAGATACTGTAATGTATAAATAAAGGTCAAGAGGACCTAGGTTGGGTTGTTGTCATTGTTTCTAGTATTGATCTAGTTGTAGTTTTGATGTAAGTGATGATTATCGTACAAGAGAGAAGTGCTGAGTGAAGAGCCTTTTGGTATTTTAAGATCTCCAGTTGGGTGCAAAGATCAAGCCCTGTAGCTGGGTGCACAGAAAGGGGAAAGAAGAAAGAAGATCTGTTGGCTAAGAGCGTAGATAAGAACTGTATGATTTACCTTAATATATTATGAGCACAGTTATGTGGACGTAGCCCTAGAGAGAGGGTGAACCACGTATATCTGTCTTATTTGTGTGATTGATGTTGTGTTATTTTTCCTTGATATATTGTTATTGCATTGTTGTGGTAGATTTGATATATGTATGGAGTATATCTAAGTTGATAAGTGATATAGGCATGTTGTATTGTTATGTTATTGGATCCACTTGATATTTCCCTTAGTTGTAGACATCTCTATCCTGCAACCCCCCCATAGCTGCTTCGGGTGAGACTACATCTTCTTCATAGGTGTAGCTGAAAGGGCCAGTAGTTAGGGCTTGTTGGTATGCTCTAGGAGCTGAACCCTGGGTCTGCCCCTGTGCCAACATGTGTATTAGACGTAACATGACATTTCAAGAGAGTTTCGAAAAAGATTCTATAGATGGAAATGATGAATTATGACAATGAGACATCCATTATATTGAACGTTGATTATGTGGGGACATCATACATCCTTAAGTCTTCAAATCATACCATACCATCAAGGAAATTGTTTAGTCTAACCATGTCAAATTTTTATGCATACGAGCACAGATTGAAAAAAATTGAACGTTGGCCCCATTCACTACTCACTGTGTAGGGTCAATGGAATACATTTGTGATGGGTGTATTGGAAGTTCCATGACATTTCAAGAGATTTTCAACAATGATTCTAAAGAATGGAATGATGAATGATGACAATGAGACGTGCATGATGAACGTTGATGAAAACATGGAAGATATCAAAGATTATATGGGGACATCAGAAATCTTTGAGTCTTAAACCCCTCCCATACCATCAAGGCATGTGTATAGTCTAACCATGTCAAATTTTAATGCATACAAGCACAGATTGAAGAAATTTCAATGTTGGCCCAATTCACTGCTCACTATGCGGGGTTGGTGTATGGAATTTGTGATGGGTGAATTGGAAGTTCCATGAAATTTCAACAAAGTTCCAAAAAATATTCTACAGATGGAAATGACGAATGATGACAATGAGACATCCATTATGAACATTTATGCAAACATGGATGATCTCAAATATTATGTGGGGACATAAGACATCCTTTAGTCTTGAAACCCTCCCATACCATCGAGGCATGTATCTAGTCTAACCATGTCAAATTTTGATGCATACATCCACATATTGAAGAAATTTCAGCGTTGGCCCCATTCACTGATCACTGTGCGGGGTCTATGGAAGACATTTGTGATGGGTGTATTGGAAGTTCCATGACATTTCAAGAGAGTTCTGACAAATATTCTACATATGGAAATGAAGGATGATGAAAATGAGACATGGATGATCTCAATGATTATGTGTGGGGTCGATGGATGTCATTAATCCCTTGACCACAGATAATCCTTATTAATTAACCATTAAACTACCTAACCCTTAAGCCTCAAATCCCTTATCCCTTGACCCTTAATCCCTTAAATTGTAACCCTTAATCCCTAGACCCAAAATTCCTAAATCCCCTAATCCTCAAAGCCCCTATCCACTTAACCCCCAACAACTCAACAAATTAACTATTTCATCACATTAGGAGTTAAAGTGGAAGCCAAACTAGAAGCTAAAAAGGAAGCTAATCTAGATGCTAAATTGGAAGCTATACTGGAAGCTAAACTGGAAACTAAACTAGAAGCTAATTTGGGCACTAAATAGGGCACTAAATAGGGAACTAACTTGGGTGCTAACTTATGTTCTAATAATGCCTACTTTAGTGCCAACTTGGGTTCTGCAGTGAAAATAACACCCAAAATAGCACCATCCCAATCAATAGTGTCGACTTTAGCAAAATAAGTGGAAATAAATACATTAAAACAGCCAGTGGAAGCAAAAAAGGGAGCTAATAATAGGGATTTGTTGTAGTGCAAGGACACTCAACTCCCAAGGAAACTAGAATGAATGAGATAGTGGGGAAAATACCAAGGTAGTAGGATTAGGTTTGTGGCAGAGATCATATATTTAGAGATTGTCCTCAAAGAGGTGAAAAAGAGAGGATTGTGAACAGTGTACAACAAGTTGCGACAATAGAGGATATGGATAGGAGTGTACCTAGGATTTACGCATCCTTGGACAACAAGAACGTTGAGTTTCAATCACACATGATTGAGGTGGAAGGTAATATTAGTGATCAACCCATTTCTATTTTAATTGACTCAGGAACTATTCATACTTATCTAGATCCTAAGATGGTGGAAAGATTTCAATTTCCTAAAATCAAGCTTGGAAAACCTTGGTTGGTACAATTATCTACACGGGAAAAACAAAAAATTAATGAGATGGTCAAGGCATGTCCAATGGAAATGAATGGAATACGTGCAAAAGAATATTTGAATATCATACTTTTGGTATCGTATGATTGCCTCATTTGTATGGATTGGTTGGATCGATATCATGTTGTTCTAGACTGTTATAATAAGGAATTTACTTGCCTGGATGATAAAGGAAACTTAAGAACAATTCAAGGAATTCCAAGAGGTGTGACTATTAGAGAAGTTTCAACCTTGCAATTGAAGAAAAGATACAGGAAATGATGTCAAATATTTGCAACACACATGGAAGAGGTATCTAAGGATAAAGTGCCAATTGTTGAAGACTACATAGTATTGAAGGAATTTGAAGATGTATTTAAAGAGATACTAGAGTTTCCACCAAAAAGAGACATTGATTTCTCTATAATTATGATGCTAGGAGAAACTTTTGTATCCAAGACTCCTTATACGATGAGTACACCAGAGTTGAAGGAATTTCATATGCAACTTGAAGAGCTTCTGAAGAAGGGGTGTATATGCCCAAGTGTGTCACCTTGGGGTTCCCCAGTATTGTTTATGAAGAAGAAAGACAATACATTAAGACTCTGCATTGACTTTAGAAAGTTGAACAATGTAACAATAAAGAATAAGTATTCTTTGCCAAGGATAAATGATCTATTTGACCAACTGAGGGGCACACAAATATTTTCAAATATTGATCTCAAATCTAGATATCACCAAGTGAGAATAAAAGGGGAAGGAATTAGCAAGATTGCCTTCAGAACAAGATATGGCCTTTACGAGTTCACCATGGTTTCATTTGGGTTGTCAAATGCACCAATTGTATTCATGTGTTTAATGAATGGAGTTTTCATATATTACTTGGATACGTTTGTCATTGTATTTATGGTTGACATATTGATTTACTCAAATTCTGAAGAAGCGCATGTGCAACACTTGCAGATGGTGTTGCAGGTATTGAGGGAGAATAATTTATATGAGAAGTTGATTAAGTGCTCATTTTACCAGCAATAGATTCATTATTTTGGTCTTATCATTTCCAAGGAGGGGATAGCTATGGACCCAACGAAGATAAAATCCATTGAAGAATGGCCAGCTCCAAGAAATGTTACAGAGGTGAGATCCTTCATGGGACTTGAAAGTTATCATAGAAGGTTTATTGAAGGCTACTCAAATTTATCATGCCCAATTACATCCTTACAGAAGAAGGGTGTAAATTTGACTGGACGTTTGACTGTGAAAGGAGTTTCAAACACTTGAAGAGTTTGATGACTAGTGCACCAATAGTAAGGATTATTGATCCAAATGAAGACTTCATTGTGTGCATAAATGCATGCAAGGAGGGACATGGGGGATTCCTTTGTAAACATGGGCATGTGATATGTTATGAATCAAGAAATATAAAGGAACATGAAAGGATATATGATACTCATGAGTTAGAAATGGCAGGTATAGTGCATGCCTTGAAGATGTGGTGAAACTATCTCATTGGTAAAATATTTGAACTGAGAACAGACCATAGTGATATGATATATTTGTTTGTACAACTGAGTTTGAATGAAAGACAAAGCATGTGATTAGAATTCCTCAGTGAGTATGACTTTGACGTAAATCATATCAGAAGAAAAGAGAACAAGGTGGTTGATGCACTCAATATAAGGGTGCGCAAAATGCATGCTACAACCACTAGCATGTATAAAACATATTTCAGTGACATGATCTTGGAAGCACAACTTATCACCCCAATTCAAATGGACATATAGAGAGAGTAAATCAAGTTATTGAAGATATTCTCAGGATGTATGTGATGGATAAACCAACAAAATAGGAAGACTACCTTCATTTGGTAAAGTTTGCTTACATCAAAGCGTATCAAGTATATTTTAAAATGAGCCCATTTGGGGAACTTTATGGTAGAAATTCAACACGTCAATGAGATGGGACAACCTATAAGACCACGTAGTGGTTGGGCTAGATATGATCCGAGAAATGGAAGAGAAGATGGTAAAGATAAGGTAGAATTTAAAGTTTTCCCAAGAAAAATAGAAAAGCTACAGAGATAAAGGGAGAACCCACATGGAATTCAAAGTGGGTGACCACATGTTTTTGAAAGTAAAATACAGACACAGTTCCCTAAAGTTGGGAAATTAGTCTAAGTTGACAGTGCGCTACTGTGGGCCATTTGAAATCCTAGAGAGGATTGGTCCTATCGCATACATGCTTGCATTGCCTGCATCCTTGTGTATTCATATTGTTTTCCATACGTCATTTCTTAAGAAGTATGTACCTGATGCTAATCATATTATTGATTGGAATGTGATTCAGTTAAAGCTAGAAGGCAATTTTCAAGTGCGAGTAGTTTTCATATTGGATCATAAATTCAAACAGCTATGAAATCGAGTCATGGAGCAAGTAAAGGTCCAATGGACTTGGTACAATCCTAAGGATGCAACTTGGGAGTGTGAAGATGTTATGCAGGCATAATATCCTCATCTTCTTGAAATTATTTTAAGGTTTGTATGTACATGTGTATGTAATGCACCGAGGATAGTGCATAAATAAGGGGGAGGGGACTGTAATTTCCATTATATGAACCCCGGTTGTAGATGTGCATATAGGCTAGTGATTTTTTTTGGTTTTATGTGCACCTGAGTAGTGAGCGATGTAATTTTCCATATAGTTTGGTGAGACATTGGAGACAAATGTAAATGTAATGAGAATATAGGTTGGAGAGCCATTTTGGTTTTGCACATACCTAAGTAGTGTGAGGTTTGTAACCAAATAAAAAGGTGTGCACATTCCATAGTTTTTCTTGTACCTGATGTAGTGAGTGTGGATTATACATCAAGGGAGGGTGCGCATATTCCACAAAGTTGCACACACTAAAGAAAGTGCACGGAAATGATTGTGATGTATATATATGTTTTGAGGCCAAAGAGTCTGTGTGATTATTGGACTGGTGAGCCAGGACACAAAATATAGGCCAATGTGCCTATTCTTGTAAAGTGTACTACACTAAATTTATTAATATATCACATCTCTATGTGCAGATGAACTCAAAAAAAAAAGAGATGGGCGAGGGGAGTTGAACTCCACTGAAAAAGAAGGCTCAAAGTTTATGAGAGGGGCTAAGCCAAAGGGGCTTAAGTCCAAGGGAATATTTATTAATACTTCCAGAAAAGTATAATGTATGGATAATTATTTATCTTAAGTTCCTGAGATATGGGAATGAGTCACCAAGTGGATAAAACCATTTATGAAAGTGACAAGTGTCCAATTTAATGCATGCAATATATATTGTTTTCCTTAGTGTATTTTGAGGAGGACTCATTCTGTCATCGAGAGACCAAATTTCCTCCACGAAGGAATTAGGTCTTGTTGTAACCGACTGTCATTATATAACCTTGTGCTTGGGTCAAGGAGTCGGGGTTGAAGAAGTGGGTTTTCAGACCCGTAAGCATTTCTCTCCAACAGAGAGATTTGTTGTGTCGAAGAGGCAGGTTGTCAGGTTTGTGAGCATATCTCCAGGTGAGATATTTGTTGGGAATTATTCCCTGGTGCACTCAGCATTAGTTGCAATTCTTTGAGACTTCTTTTTCGACCTATTTTTGAAGCCCTAGAAGGGAAGTGGGGCAGCCAAAGGACTGTTGAGCAGAGAATAAGCACACTTCTTGGGGTGGGACATGCATGTGGGCAATGAAGGGTTGTAGATTGGTTGTAGTAGTGGGTACCTTGGAATGAGAAATTTCATTGTTATTAGACCTTATCCTAGCTTAAGTAATCACTTTTTCCCTGGTGGATTTTATGCCCCAGCTCAAGGGTGACCTATTGTTGAAAGCTTATGAGAGGCATAGTCAATAATTGGGATGAACATCTGAGTCTTGCACACAGTTGGTGATTTTTCATAAAAGATAAATTTTCTTTATGTGTCTGTCTAATTATTGTGTCGTATTTACTTATGCCTTCTATGGTTATTTCTTGTATGATGGTTGCATATAAATAATGGGTTTTTTCTTCTATATAATGTTGTTTATACATGTAAACTTTATGTTATTATTAAATATAGTAGTCATATATGTTGTATACTAATTGTTATTAATCATCCTTGTTAAGTTAACCTAGTAATATTGGTCATAAACCTATGAGGAAGGGTTAGAATGGTCGTGTGTGTGGGGAAATACCTCATGCACACAAGAGGTTGGAAGAGTGGTGTGTGTGGGAAGCAACTCATGCGCACAAGCAGAATAGAATCTGTGTGTGACACCGGAAAGGTGTAGTGCACAGTAGTGATCAAGTGTTCATAGCGATTTACGTGCACTATAATGTTTTGTGTTCTCAACATGTTAGTGTGCACAATTGTTTTAAGTTAGTTCCATTGTTATAAGTTGTGACAGATGAGGAAATTTTGTGCATGGAACTTAGCTTGTGGTTGTGCATATTAATTTAAGTAATACTTCACATATCAATGAGATACAGTAGAATATGTGCACTATATGATGGGAGTATCGTTATTCAACAATAAGATGGGGACATCACATTTTGGTATCAAATCAGTTTTATGTTGAGATTTCTGGTAACACGGCCCAGCCTGAGAGGCTGGGGACATTACAATATAGTACAGGGAGGTTGGGCCTTGGATGTATGATGATCCTAACTAAGTTACCATGTATGATGGTGTTTCCTCTATGTATTAAATCAAGAACTATTTTCAAAATAAAAATATGAAGTGGGGTTCCTTACTCTCCCCTTTCATCCCTCTAGATATACTAACAATTATTCATCTATCTTCTTGTA
>JASDQU011249049.1:17156-34783 GCA_032191745.1 Picea mariana
TCATGGACACTGAACTTCTGTTACTATTCCTTCTCATGCATTAGGCTTAGATAGATTCGAAAGAAATTCAGTGTCCATGATAAGCACTTTTCTGTCTAGGGTTAAGGTCAAGCCTTAGAGGTCGATCTACTTGTCCGCAGGCAGATTTTCCTACAACACTATTTTCTGTCTTAGTTGTGGGAAGGTCACATATCAATTCGAAAAATGCCAAAGATTTATTAGACTTAGCGTGCTCGGATTCTAAGTCAAAATCTTGTAGAATCACTATCCATTTGGAGTATTTTCCCCCCAACAATTGTTGAGTGAGGATGTGTGGCATGGGGTTTCAATAAAAAATAACAGTGGTCTTATGTAATAAGATATAATGACGAAAATGTTGGACAGCTTGAATAGCTGCCAAGGCCAGTTTTTTCACATGTAGGTATTTGGCTTCAGTGGTCATGATAGTTCAACTCAAATAGTAACTTACATGTTCGTCGTGCAAATCATCTTCTTGGAATAAAATCATGACAATGGTAGATTCCGAAGTGACAAGGTAGAGGAAATAATCTCGACTACAATCTAGTGGGAAAAGCAGTGGTGTACGGGTTAAGGCAAGTTTCAAAGATTTGAAGGATTTGTTGGTAGTATCGTCCCATACAAATTCATAACCCTTCTTCAACATTCAATTAAATCCTAGCGTTAAATCAACGTAATTGGGAATGAATCGACGCAAAAGTTTTCCTTCCCTTGCAAACTTTGAAGATGGCGTAGTGTGGAAGGAGGAGGTAGATTAAGGATAGCCTCAACCTTCAAAGGGTCTACCCTAATTCCATGAAGTGACACAATAAAACCCATAAGTTGGCCAGAATCCACACAAAAAACACATTTGTGTGGGTTTAAACGTATATGATAGTAACGACAACGAAGGAAAATTGCTCGGAGATGGGCCGAGTGATCTTGGTGATGCATGGAATGCATCGGTAGATCATCGAGATACGACTGTATGATGTGCTTGATATCGTGAAAAGCATAAGACATGGCGCATTGAAAAGTTGCACCAACATTCTTCAAATTGAAAGGTAGCTTCTGGTAGGAAAAGGTACCCCAAGGACAAATGAAAGTAGTCTTGTGTTGATCCATGGGAAAAATATTAATATGATTATAGCCGGAGAAACCATCCATTAAGGAAAAAATTTCTCTCCCGACACAATCGTCGACGTTATGGTCAACGAAGGGGGTTGGATAATCTTCCTTAGGACAAGCTTTATTGATATCCCTATAATCGAAACATACATAGATCATTCCTTGTTTCTTATTGACCGGAACTAGATTAGATACCCAATCAGTTAAAGCTACATGATAGATAAATCTTTCCTTAAGAAGTTTTTCAACTTCGATCTTGATAGCAGCAGGTTTACAAGGGTGGACTTGGTGAAGTCTCTATCAGACATGTTTAGCGTCCAGGTAGGTATTAATTTCATGCACAATGATATCAGGTTCAATTCTCTACATCTCTTCATAGCTCCAAGCAAAAACTTCACGAAATTCTTTAAAAATGGCTTTATAAGTGACGACTTCAGCTAGCTTTATAAGTGATGACTTCAGTGGCAGAACATGAGGCTTTGATGTGAACATTTTCGATGACTCTAGGTTTAATGGATATGTCGAGAGGAACGATGGGTGAAATGTTACTCAGGTTCCCTTCATAAAGCACATCGTGTGTTGACTCGGGAACATAGGAAATGACAACAACAGTCGGCGTAGTCGAAATCCGTTAGTAACTCTCTATGGTTTGTTGCTCTAGGAAGAGAATAGAACGATGATGTCCATCATCCCATGCGATGTCTTCCATGGAAATAACTGACATGATCATCTTATACATAGGAAATATTACGTGAAATAGAACGAGATATGAATCAAAAAGAGAGGGAGTGGAAGGGGTTTCCGATTGAATGACTTGATAAGCGGATTAAACCGGGGTCAGGTACAATCCATGGGTCGTGATACGTGGGGGTTTCATGAGCATAGGTGGAAATCATGTTGATTGAGGCGACACAAGGAGGTGGAATATAGGGTTGTGGGATTGGGAATGTACCCATCAAAGTTGAATCATTTAGAATCCCCACACCGACATTCTCATACCTGAAAGGTGTCTTCGAGATAAATGGAACGTTGCTAGTACAAGAATCGGAATTGAAAAAGGCTAGTTGGTCGACAGTAACGATCTTTCCTTGGTGTGGGAAATGTAACACATGAAAAAGGGTAGATAGAACTGCACGCATGGAATCAATCCAACTACATCCAAGTAAGAGGTTATAATCAAAAGGCACATCAAAGACCTCGACTTCTACATTGACCGATTTGCCTTCCAATGTAATAGACAATGAAGGAAGAACACCATAGGGTTTAAAACCAGAACCATTGAAGGCCTTAAGTGTATTATGTGATTCAGTGAGGAGAGGAGAGCCAATGGATTTCCAACATGTAACAGATATAATGCACGTCGAGCCTCCCTCATCAATAATGGTTCTATAGATATTCTTGTTCTCTATAACAACTTGGATCTGAAATGCTAATTAAGGGGTAGCCTTAGAATGTGATATTCTAGGTCAAAGATTATCAAATTCATATCTGTGGGATCAATTCCGCCAATGGCCTTTAAAATTGCCTTCCATTGAGTGGGCCAACTTTGAAGGACTTCGAGAGCTAACAGCGCAGAGGGTGCTTGTGCAAGATCTTCTACAATACTATAGTTTTGAGAAGAACGTGCATGAGGATTAAAGGCAGACTTTCGAACAACACCCTTTGGAGGGGGGCGAAGAACTATGTCAAGACCCGATCATTCGAGATGAAGATGATCATTTGGAGGTGAAGTTGAGGGAGGTATTTGAACCAATAGAGGTGGTAAATCATCAACTTTATCCTTTGAAGGAGAATAGTCTTTGGTTCGAGTGGTGATTGCAACTTCATTCTTTTTAGAATCACCAGTACACATAATGACATACGAAGTGGTGGAAGGAGAGGTTTGGTCATGAATGACCAATTGGGCTTGTTGTTGAGAAGGGAAAGGTTGTGACACGACTGGTGTGAGAGGCTTCTCGGTCCCTTGAAGGAACTTAGTGAGCTAGACACGTCTTGGACAATATTTCGTGTAGTGATCATCACCACAGATAAGGAAAGGATATTGAGGTTTATGCTTATCCTTATCATCAACAGGTTGCATTTTGATTTTTTCGGATTGTAGGTTATTATTTCCATCCTCCTTGTTATTACCCTTTCCTTTTTTAGATTTATTTTTTCCGGCAGGGGTGGATTGAACAGAGTTAACCTCATAAGTTTTATCGATCAAAGGAGTAGGATTCAGAGCACTTTGAACATTAGAAGAAGTAGATTTTGGATTAGTGTGAGCGGTTTGCATGGATTTAGCATTAGCATGGAAAGTACCAATCACACCATCAACAACATGAGAAGTTGTTGGGGTTGTTGAGGTAGCAGTGGTAGAAGGGCGAGGAGCATTAGGGATCAAGTCGTAAAAAGTTCTCGTTTGTGAATAAACGAGATCTAGGTACTGAGTGTGACTGATTGCCCGCTCTTCAATGACAACTCCACCCATGGAAATATCATAGGCAATTTTACTAATGAATGATTTGGTGAACCATTAAGCCAATAACTGATTAGAAGGTCGATTTTGATCAATCGTCTCCTCCATCTCCACTCATGAATGTGATCGAAAATGTGAGTGTCAGAAGATTTCTTAAAGGAACTCAAAATCTTGGTTCCTGTATCGTAGCGGATTGGCAGTTGGTAATGTGTGAGATAATCCATGGCTAGGGTATTGAAGTCGTTAAAGAAGCCTCACAGTAATTCTATGTACCACTTTGTATCCGAATCCGTGAGCGTTTTTTGGAAGAGTCATAATTGAATGGAGTCATCCATCAAAGAGTTGGACGAACACCAAATGTGAAAGGCATGATTGTTTGGGTCTTCTCTCGGTCGATCTCCAAACTTGGGAATGTCGGATGGTAATTTGGCTGGTATAATGGGCTAATGGGGAGAATGTAAGAAAGGATCATTCAATATTCTAGACAAGTCAGGTAAATCTAAAGTGGCTAAAAAAGGAAGCTATCTATTCACGTGAGGATACTAGTGACTTTGGGGAGGAAGTCCCATCGGTATATCAATAGGACCATAAGTAGTCTGCATGTAAGTGGAGATTCCTGAAAGATTCTGTCATGAAGGATTTGGAGGCGTATAGACCAAAGGGTTGGGTTGGTTGGAAATGTTCCCTTGAAAAGGGACACTGGAGTAAAC
The DNA here is from genome assembly GCA_032191745.1 of Picea mariana. Lineage (NCBI taxonomy): Eukaryota > Viridiplantae > Streptophyta > Pinopsida > Pinales > Pinaceae > Picea > Picea mariana. The sequence continues at coordinate 21,450 of JASDQU011249049.1, forward strand.
ATGTAGACACCAAGCGGGATTCAAATAACCTGGATATGGCTGGCCCGAGTGAGGGGGTACAAAAGAGTTGACTTGAGGTTGTTTCCCTCCAAATGATTGTGGATTTCCTTGGGCAAGAAGGTTCCAAAGTTGGGCTAGTGATCCTGGTGTGTTCTATCCATACGCTGGGCTATAGAGTCCAACCTGAGGTTTTCCTCCAAGTAGAGGTTGTCCCCCAACATATGTTGGTGCCCCAGTCTGAGGTTGACCCCCAAATTGAGGTTTTCCCCCAGCATGAGATTTCCCTACAACAAGAATTTGGTAACTAGAAGTGAACGAATGATGGGTGCTGCTAATTGGATTGGAGCCACTCGGGCCAAATCCCCTAAGAAAAGGTGGATAAGACCCTCTAGAGAGGACCTGGGAAGGTGTAGGAACAAAACTGGCAACAACATTGTACCCAGGTGGAACAAAAAGTCTAGAAAATCCATATGGAACCTGGGTAGGGATGACGATGGAAGGATTCAAAGTGTGATACCCAGGAGGAAGTCATGGGATAGGTATAGAAGAGAGTGGTGTGCCAATGGGAGCTTGGTTAACCACCACATTCCCAGTAGTAATAGTCATAGTGTGTGGGAGCATAGTAGAATGGGCCATCTGGAGAGAAAAAGTCAAGCTAGGACCAACTAATTGTGTGTCTGAAATGACGGTGATATTTCTAGTTGTACCAGAAAAGTTGTCTACAGGTATTGTGTAGGTAAAAAATGTTTCGGGTAGTTGTGATACGACAGGTGAATCATGACCTGCCCCCAAGTTGTCATAAAGGTCCTGCACCGTGCGAGGCGGGTTTCCAAATATGTCACTAGACAAAATGGGATTCCCAACCCCAGGGCTTGTATGAGGTTGGGTCGGTATTCTAGAATTTTCAACAACAAGTTATTCTGATGAATTCATCTGAAGAATAGGTCTCTCATATCTAGAATATGGTAACGAAGTTCGAGGAAGTCAAAAGACCTCTATAGAATCAAAAATAATTTGGAAATTTTCTAAAGAGTCAGAACTTTACACTTGTGAGGTTAAAGTGTCTTGGACTGCCATCTGCTCAGGAGATCCCCCTGGTGAATTAGAAGGCAAAGGGAGATAACCTTCCAGATATTTCGAGGGTAGCCCTTGCATCCTACGTGAACAACATGGAGGGTCAATGTTGGTCGAACCAAATATTTTACGGAAAAAATCTGTTGCCAACTACGGAAACAAACAACACTCACTAATAAAATCTAGAAATCAAACCAAGCAAACAAACCTTATTATTTCGAAGTCACTAGTTGGTGATGAAATCCAACGTCGCAAAGTCAAGTCAAGAAGGGGCTATGATAGAGCAGGTGGAAAAGTTATGTTGATGACTTGCTTAAGGGACTTACACTCTGGTGCAAGCTCCCACACATAATCGTGGGTATACCCTCTAAGGAGCCTGAGTGATTCTGGACAATGTCAATTCCAGGTACCATGAAGACTTGCCCCTCCACAATCACCTCATGTAAGACCCTAAATAGATAGGATACTAAGGCTACTAAGAACAATAATGATTCCTAGGGAAACAATCAAAAGTCCGATCCACATGCAAGGGTAGGGTATCTAGCCCAAAATCAACCCAAAAGGCTTCCACTCATAATTGTGGGTATACCTTTAAGTGACCCCCATAATACGTACAATATATACACCAAGACCAACAAAGAAGGGTGAGTAACTCTGCCAACCTTCATGTGACCTCAGGTTTGACCCTTGTGTGGGAAGGGATTCCCAGGACAAAATGTTTCTAGTATATTTGAACACTCCCTATCACAAGATGCTACAATGTGTTTTATGATTTGGGGATTGTGCCTCACAACCTATTCCAAAGCGCTATCCTAGCTAATGTTGGTGTAAAAGAGCCCTAGAAAATAAAATTTACTAATTAAATTTTACAATTACGCAATGTTTTAGAGGCTTTTGTTTACACAAGAGGGAGATGGAGATGAAACTGATGTTGTATGAGAACTTCACCCAATAATATGCAAGAAGAGATGAACGATGCAATATTTCAATTCAATGAACCCTAATTACAGTAGGGAGAAAGTATTTTTCCGGAAACACGAAAGCTATGAAATGTAATTTCTTTTTCTTGACTGAACACGATTTCAAACAATCATAAGCAATGAAATTTCCCAATTTGTTCGCTTGTAAAAAAAAATTTGAATGCAAATTTTTTTCTTATGAATGATTACTTAAGAACAATAAATGACTTTAATTCTTCCTTTCCAAAACCAAGTCAGGGATATAATGAAGAAAGGAAAAGTAATCAAAGAAAATAGAAATACTCAACAAATACCCAAATCAAAATTTCAATGAAGATAAAAATAAAGATGAAAAGAAAATGTTTCACTAAATGAAAACGAAAATGACTTTCCAATCAATAAGCAATCCAGAAAATGTAAACAATCCAAAACCTGAAATCAAATCAAATACTTTTATCAATCAAGTACTCAGATCTAAATCCAGAGATTATATCCTTGTTGACAAAAATCAAGAAGTAAAAACTTGTAAAATGACAAAGAAGGGATTTCAATCCCTGAAAACCAATCAACGAAAAGTCTTAAACTTAGAAAACAGTTAGATACTGGCACCAAATGTTCATCCCAGGTGATCAAAACAAAACCGGGTGACAGAAGAAAAAAATACCTAATCCAATAAATTCTACAGGAAATGTCGCAGCCTAGCAATAAGGCATAGTGCATTGATTTGAGGTTTCTGCAGGCTAGATATGGGGTAGGATGCAAAGATTTTGTGCTGGTATGAACATGAGGGGTGCGACGATCCAGGGACGTCCCAGGCTGCATATGGGATACAATGCGGTTATTTTTGTAAACAAAGAAAAATTGGAAAAAGGACAAAGAGTCTAAATGAACTTTCATATCCAGAGAGTCTGGATGGATCCCCCATAGAATCAAAGACTGGATTAAAATGAAAGGAGGTAGGATAAAGGAAAATGGACAAAAAAAAGCCAAAAACAAGTCGTATCCCTTATGGAGTTGCCAATTTTGTTATTGGATTAATTGGTAAATGCGGACATAAACTGATCTCCCTAGATCCACCTAGATCTAGAACAAAACAAGGAAGGAGATGGCTCTTTCCCTAAGCTCTAACCATCAAATTTACTATCAAAAAGAGATGAGTGACATACCTTTGAATATCACTTCCTTATATCTTTTTTCTCCTTGTTCCACTTCAATTCTCTTATGATATTGGATCTACAATGACACAAACTAACTCAAGTGAAAGCAACAATAGTATATTCAATGAAAACTTATACATGTGATCAACGAGTCATGTAATAAAATGAGAATTATTTTATGGGAAAGAAACATGCCATTGTATTATATTAAGTAAAAGTGGAAGATACAACCAAACAACCTTGATGTTGCAAGGTTCCCTTTTGAGTGGCCCTTTGTTACAACACACACACTTGCTCCAATTTAACTTGCATGAAGAAGATCCACAATAACTTGATGGACAAATGAAGACCTCAAGCATCAATTGAAGTAGAATTCCTCAAACAGTTCTCATCCTACTCCTTCATTAATTCCTTGCTTAACATTTTCCATGAGAAACCCATCATTATATAGGATAAGGAAAGATGGTTAAAGATATTAGGATGATCCCACCAAATTAGAGAAGCGAGTAGGATCCCAACCATACGGACGCCACCTCATGTTCTAGAAGATCCCCTTCTAGAACCTTCATGAACTTTGACCTTTTATTAGTCTTTCAACATCACCGCACCTTGGCTATAGGTCAGCCTGAGGAAACGTCACACACCAGTTTCAGGACAGACTGTAGCGATAAAACATCACTGCATTGTATCTTATGCTTGACCTGTGGCGACCTTTCTTAACAATTTTTTGTAGAAGAGGAAGCCAATCATTTTCCTCGTGAAGAAAGGTTCTTTTGGGAGCCCGAGGACATGCTTGTAGAAACATTACTAGGGTGACTAAAATAATGTGTAACACCTAGATCCAATGGTGATGATCTATTCCCCTTCATGTGTGCTCCTCCTTCTGCGAGATTCTGATCCAATGGTCTAGACTTCTCCCAACAACTGATACAAAGATAGTTGTATCTCATCCTTTGTTGACTATGTTTTCCTTTCAACAAAGGAATTTTAAATAAACTTCAAAGGCTTAGCCTTTTCTTGTGCTACTCCTCCTAAGCTTGAAATTCTTTAAAACTTCAAAGGGGCTCGACCCTTTGAATGTTTCTCTCATGTGGGGTTGTCTCTTGGCCTCTTCTTGCATTCTTGGGAAAATTTTACTCCTCCTGAGCTTTGGAATTTGAAATAAGTCCTCCTTGTGCTCACCTTGTGCTTCCTTCATAGTCTAGGAATCGGACTGTCTCTGCCTTCTGCACTTCTTGCATAGGCCTTTCTTTGCATGACGATGCTAAAACTCTTGAGCTTTGAAATTGCTCAACTTTTCTAAGGGTCTCGACCCTTTTTTCATTCAAAGGAATTTGTGTGCTCTCCTGGCACTCTGCGCTCACCCTCCTAAGATTTTGGACTTCTGTAATGGTCCTCGGTGCACTCTTTGCACTGGCTTCACCTCCTTGAATCCTGAACTCTTAAAATCTTACTTGTTCACTCCTTACACTCTCTATGCATAATTGCATTGATCCTCCTGATATTTTATTTTTGGTGTTCCCTTTTGGAAACCTTTTCACAGAACTCAAACCAGATTTATCACACACTCCTTGCACTTTCTCAATGCACTCCTTGTAGAGCTCTCAGATTATTCACTAACTTTGGTAAGTCTTCTTCAAAGTGTTCAACAACTCTGGTATGTCTTCTTGTCTCAGCTTAAGGAATTATTCTGGTGTGCTCACTTGGAATGATCTTCCTTGAAATCGAGATAGATTTCAAAACACATTCCTTGTGTTGGCTTCACCAAGTTTTCAACCACTATGGTGTGCATTCACTAGCACAATCTTCCTACTTTTCTGAGATTGGAATTGTTTTGGTGTGACCACCTGGCACACTCTTCTCTGAACTTGAAGCAGAGTTCAAGTTCACTCCTTTCACTAGCTTCATAGAGTTTTCATTACCTCTAGTGTGCAGTCCTCGCACAAGCTTGAGATCCCAGAACTACTCATAAATCCAAAAATATAGAGAAGTCTATCTCATCCTGCAAAGGAAATATACATGCACTAACAACATACATAAACATATACACATAAATCATTCAAATGCATTCAGAAACTCTCATATGAAACCATATACACACATAAACTCATAAAACATGGAATTTTGTTCTTTATATTGAAACTAAATGATTTTAACAGAATTTACAGGGATGGAATGAAACATAGTCTCAACTTCCTCTCTTCTCTTGATATCTCTCCTAACTCATCTCCTAACTCACCTAACTCTCTTGAATTTAGAAAACAAATAACGTTTACCAAAGAGGGGCTCCTTGAGCCTTCCCTCCAACTACCTAACTATCATAAATTACATTGAAATTTATTTAATGGCCATCTAGCCTGAATTGGATCTATAACCATCAAAATGTCATCCTTTAAAGGAAACATTACACCTTACAATAACTTCAGCCTATTTAAAGACATGGCTCGGATTTCCCTAAGCCCTCAAACATTTAATCTCATTAAAATTTTAAATGTAGGTTGATTTTCGTAAGGACTGGCACGTCCTCTTTGGGATCTGCTCCCTGTTAGTGCACTGATGCATTGTCTTTGCTGGCACTTGAAGACTTGGAGCGATGCTCCCGCAACATAATCCCACGCTGAAAAAATTCATGATCTCTGACTCATGGCTTCTTTGTGGCTGAAATCCTCCGTGCTCCCATAATTTTATGCAGAGTTTTTCATTCGCTCCTCTTCTTTGTTGTTGTTTCTACTGCTTCAAACTCTTCTCTATTCCATCTCTCCCCGCTGTTGGTGGCCTACTGTGATGAATTCAACATCAACCTTCTGATCTCCTCAATATCCTCATCCAGATGATTCACATGCTGTCTCTTCTTTTTCATCCTACCCTACTGTTGCATCTCCTTCTCATCACACACCTAAATGGGTCGATCTTCTTCATCCCCCATGAAATTTTCATCTCCCGTGGCATTAACTTGCCACTCCACTACCAATTCCACTTCTATAGAAGTGTCACTGAGTTTTTTTTCAGTAATATCTTTTGATAGTCCTCCTTCTATCATCTCCACTACCTTTGCTTGTGCTAATACAAATCTAGCTTCATCCAGCTTCTCCCCAGGATGAAATTTCTCCTATTTCAGGGTCAAAGTATTCAACTTCTCATCATATTCATTCACGTGGTCTGCAACTCCACATGAACTCTCATGCTCATGAGGATTATCTCCAGCCTCTTATTATTATTATGCCAACACTCCTTGTTGGTCTAAACTCTCAACCGAGTCCAGGAGACTTTTATACAATCTCACTTCATTATCCGTTCCCACCTGGAAAATTGAAACTTTTTTACTTCCCTCCTGGCAGTCTGTGAGATCCCTCACTGATCTCTGATCATTTCCCTCCAAGAAATATAAACTTCCACCTCTTCCCTCCTGGAAGTCTATGATATGTCCAACTGAACTCATCTCATTGGCCACCTAGAAATTTGAAAGTTCATTGCTGCCCTCCTAGCATCTACGCGATCTTCCACCGATCTCTCTTCCTTATCATTGAGGATTTCTCAAACCTTTGGCTCGCAAACACAAACCATCTCCTCCGCAACACTGATGTTTTCATCATGCCTCAACCACCTCTTCAACACCTGTTTTTTCCTCTTGGAAACCAACTGTTGGATAGGCCATCTAGCCCTCTACTTCATGGGCCACTCGTACCTCCAACGTACCTGGGATTCTTGTTGTATCTTCAAAATTATCCTGTCAAGATTTTCTTGGATGTCCTTGAGCTCTTTATCCTTCTCTACATTGTTCACTTAATGGTGGTATTTTCTCTGACCCCATTTCTGGCCTTCAGTAGCCATTCTTCTCTTCACCTTCAACCCACCTGGTTATCTGTTGTCTACTTTGCAACTGAGAGCACCACCAAATTTCTCCTGCATCCCTCTTGGTTGTTTACCGATTACTGCACACCTTGCAACAGTCTTCACAGAGCAATAATACTCTAATTTTTCATCCTTTTCCTATTGTCTATAGACAAAAATTAGGCTATGACACCATTTGATGGTATCATACCAAACTTCTCTCCTTCCTTCTACCTGAAAAAAAAAATTAGGCTCTGATACCACTTGTTGGTATCAAACAAAAATTTCCTCCGTCCTATTACCTGAAAATAAAATAAGGCTCTAATACCACTTGAGGTAGACCCCCACCTTCACATGGGGCCAACGTGACCTTTCTATCTAAGGATTGTTAAAAAGTGGAGCTGAATCATCTCTTAGGGCCCTGCCGAGCCCCCCAAAACAAACACAACTCCCTTATTTCCTTCCCCCGTGCATCAAAATAGCTAGCGAGGATACACCATGTATCTTTGGGATGAAATTGTGGCCGAAACTCCCCTTTCTAACAAAATTTGGCACTGGCCCCCTTCTCAACCGATGGAAACATCATATGACCATAGGTTGGGGCTAAGCGCTAGCCGAAACATGCTACTTTGATGCTATCTCACCACATCTACTCCTCCGAATAAGTGATCTCATGAACTGGTGGACCACTTGTGAGATCAATGGACCATAATCCTCAACAAACTAACGACCAATATCTTCTCCGCCACTCCGTAATTTTGGGAGATCGGACCACTCCAACTCCTTACCTTCGTGAAGTTACTAACTCCAAATTTGATTGGATGAATCTGCATCCCCCTAAATATAAACGACTCACGTGCCCTTTACACTTCGGGCTTCATCCTTTTCTTATGCACAACACCAACAATCCTCTGGAGTCATAGAATCATGAACACCCAAATGTTGGTAAGGATCAACGACCCATATTGCGCCGAGATCAACAACTCACAATGACTCTAGGCTTTGGGCTTTAGATGTTTTCATTGCTTGACTGCCACTTCCTCCCGAATACATGACTACCGAAATACTTGGGATCTAACCTTCTGGATTTGACGATCCATTGACGCATGTCTTGTCAATGGACGACCCAAAATTAATCTCAGACTCTGGTTATTCGACGTCTTATGAGTCTTAGAAACCCTTTCCTCCTAGACTAGAAAAATACAAGATTTATCCTCCATCTTACATGTGTCTCCTTTCCGATCTACAACTGAGATGAGTTCCGTCTCCTCAGAACTCCAGGTGTCTGTCCAACTATGCACCCTATCTCCTCTGGAGTTCCAATCCACTAACACGTGTCCTATGAATGAAAGGTCATGATGAGTTCAGGCCTTCAGGGACCTGGACTCCTTTGTGCTTTTCCCACAAGAATTCTGTTGAACACACGAAGTCTTAACGACTTGCAAGATCAAACTGCAAGAAACTTACCTGGATTGGAAAACTATCGATCCTCACGCCTAGATACAATGATGAGGATCTATTCCCCTTTGTGTGCAAGCCTCCTTCCACTTGAATTTGATATGACGGTCCAAAATTATCCTGATAGTTGATCCAACGATAGTTGTAGCTCCTCTATTGACTGTGCTTTCCTTTCAACGAAGGAATTTTCAATAAACTTCGAAGGCTCGGCCTTTTCTCTCCGTACACCTCCTCATCTTGAAATTCTTTAAAACTTCAAAGGGGATCGACCCTTTTAATGTTTCTCTCTTGCGGGTCTTTTTGTTGGCCTCTTCTTGTGTTCTTGGAAAAACCCTACTCCTCTTGAGCTTTGGACTTTGAAATAAGTCCTCCTTTCACTCACCTTGCGGTTCCTTCACAGTCTAGGACTCATACTGTCTCTTCCTTATGCACTCCTTGCATAGGCCTTTCTGGGCATGACGACGCTAACTCTCTTGATATTTGAACTTGCTCAACTTTTCTAAGGGTATCGACCCTTTGTTCCTTCAAAGGGATTATTGTGCTCTCCTGGAATTTTGTGCTCGCCCTCCCAAAATTTTGGACTTATGTAATGTTTCTCAGTTCACTCTTTGCACTGGCTTCACCTCCTTGAATCTTGAACTCTTAAAAGTTCCCTTGCACACTCCTTGCGCTCTCTATGTAGAATTGCACTGCTCCTCATGAGATTTTCTTTCTGGTGTAACCTTTTGGAAGCCTTCTCACATAAATGAAACCAGAGTTCTCACACACTCCGTGTGCTTGCTCAATGCACTCCTTGAAGAGCCCTCAGAGTATTCAGTAACTCTGGTAAGTATTCTTTAGAGTGTTCAACAACTCTAGTATGTATTCCCTTCTAAGCTTAACGAATTATTCAGGTGTGCCCAACTAGCATGCTCTTCCTTGAACTTGATACAGACTTCAAAACACATTCCTTGCGTTGGCTTCACTGAGTTTTCAACCACTTTGGTGTGCAGTCACTAGCACAATATTCATCCTTTTCCGAGTTTGGAACTATTCTAATGTGCCCACTTGGCACACTCTTCTCTGAACTTGACACAGATTTCAAGTGCACTCCTTACACCGGATTCACAGAGTTTTCACTAAATCTAGTGTGCAATCCTTGAACAAGCCCGAGAGCCCGAAACTACTTAGAAATCCACAAAGATATAGAAGTCTATCTCATCCTACAAATGAAATATACATGAAATAACAACATACATAAACATATACACATAAATCATTCAAATGCATTCAGAAACTCTGATATGATACCATATACACACATAATCTCATAAAACAGGGAATTTTGTTCTTTATATTAAAACTAAATGATTTTTATAGAATTTACAGGGATGGACTACAACATAGTCTCAACTTCCTTGTTGGCATGTTTTACAGGAAGCATGTGCTTTTCATTGATGGAAAGAACAACAACGATGATGGAAAACAAAGATCAAAGCTCATAAGGGAAAGAACAGTACAGAAATGTGATCATGATCAACATCTCCATGGAACAAACTAGGACCATTGAGAATTCGAATACCTGAATACTCGATAGTCGTTGGATGACTTTTAAGTGGAAGGACGGGATAAGACAGAAGAGCAACACTGAAGATATATCGAGCCATCGATCTAAGAACATGATTAACGAACAACATATGGTTCACATCAAAAGTTGCAAGGAGGTTACCGTTCGGGGAATCTCACTTCGGAAGAATTGGAAACTTGAAATTTGAATTACCCGAAGCCTGAAATCTGAAATGAATAAGGACCATCATATTTGGAGAAAATACGATGACCATTAGATCATGGAGAACCACAACAGTAGATCATGTCTACAAGGACATGTGGCAGACCAAGTTGGCAGACCACGTCATTCATCAGATTGAATTAGTGGAAGGACCGGATAAGCAAGGGATTAGAGCTAAGATCTCGATCAACCGAATATCTGCCAGCTGTCGGATTGAATTAGTGGAAGGAAAATATAAGAAAGGGATGAGATTTGAGATCTCGATCACCTGAATATCCGTCAGCCATCAGATTGAATTAGTGGAAGGATAGGATAATAAAGGGATGAGATCTAAAATCTCGATCACTTGAATATATTTCAGTCATCAGATTGAATTAGTGGAAGGATAGGATAAGCAAGGGATGAGATATGAGATCTTGATCACCTGAATTTCCATCAGCTGTCGGATCAAATTAATTGAAGGGTAAGTTAAACATGGCACAAGGTTTGAGAATTCAAGTATCTGAATCTCCGTCAGCCATTGGATCAAATTAAGTGGAAGGATAGGATAAGAAAATATGGAGGGCCGTTGGATTTAATCCAAGGAAAAGTTGCATCGAAGACACATCGAGTCATTGATCTAAGATCTTTATCAAACTAACATCATTCATTTCGGGTCTAAATATGTGAGGAGGTTATGCTCCAGAAAAATCACTTCGAGACTTTCATTTTGCGATTTGAAATTCCCGAAGCCCAAAGACCTAGAGAGACGAAATACATTCTCGACCATCAGATCATCTGAAATAAATCTAGGTTGTCTGATCCAGAAGAGACGTGTCAACCGTCGAATCATCCAAAGTAAACCTCAGTCATCAGATCATATGAATAAAACCTCAAGCATCAAATCGTCTGAAGTGAATCTAGGCCATTTGATCTAGAGCGTTAGTTTTAATGTTGACATTACCGAAGCCTGGAGACCCAAAGACCTAGAGAGATGAAGTACATTATCGACCGTCGGATCATCCAAAGTAAAACTCAGTTGTCAGATCATCCGAATAATATCTTAAGCATCATATCGTCTTAAGAGAATCTAGGCCATTTGATCCAAAGTATCAGTTTGAATGTTGAAATTCTCGAAGCCTGGAGACTCGGAGAGCTGAAATACATTCTCGACCATCAGATCATTCGAAGTAGATATCAGTCATAAGATCATCTAAAAAAGAACTCAAGCATTGGATCATCTGAAGTGAATCTGGTTCATCTGATCCAGAGTGTAAGTTTGAGATTTAAGATTTCATAAGTCTGAAGACCCAAATGAGATATCAACTATTTATCGAGGAAGGGCCCGTAGAATCATTGATCTGGTTGAAAGGCCAAATTCTCGAAGTGGAGGGAGAGCCATCGATTGAGAAGGAAAGGAGCTCGTAGATTATAGACTCCGGAAGGTTGGAGTACAAATAAAATTAGGGTTTGAGATTTGAAACTCCTGGAGCCCAAATCATGAAGTAAATCACAACTATTGATTTAGGGAGGTTAGATCTAATTTGTAGATTGTGAAAGAACAAATATGAAACATCTCCTCAGGAGCACCATCGAGATCGTAAGATCGACAGTCCCGTTGCATTGTAGGGATTGAAGATGTGCAAACTTTAAAAAGTTGAAGGTGGACCACAATTGAAACCAAGGTTTTGGATAAAGGACACGTGGAGGCTTGAGGCGAATTGTGGGGTGAAAAGCATTTTGATTTAAACCACCTTTGGAAGCGCCCACAATTGTGTGGTCACATGAGATCATCTCCTATGGTAATATCGATAAATGAAGCTAGTGATCACTAGACCGAGATTGGGAAGCACCTTCTGAATAGGCGTTTGGTCATCGTTGGTGGTCACATGAAGAAAGGGGCTTAGAAGCCAAAGAAGCCAAAAATTACTGACTGTAGTTATCAAAGATGAGGAAGATTTGCGACTTCTAGAGTAGCCAAAAGAATCTCAGGATAACGCTTGCTAATGATGAACAGGTTCAGGATAACTGCTAGACAAGCCAAATAATCTGGTGATAACAACCACTAATGATGAAAGAAATTAGAATAATTGCCAGAGAATATGAAGCATTCAAGTGATGATCATGCATAGGAATTGGTGCGTGAAATATATGCATAATAAAGAACATAGGGATTTTTTCTGTGTGATGCACAAGTGTAGGAGGTGATGTTTTTCATGATCTAGAGGGAAGATTAGAGTCGCAGAGCAAAGGATGAAGAGGCAACATAGAGCATAAAAGTGTGAAGAGAAGCTAAATAGGTGGTGTGCAAGAAGATGCAAGTAGCAGCAAGACACTGATGGAGGCAGAGTAGAGCAGTGTAGCAGAACGATGTAACAAAAGAGTGATGAGACTGGTAAGCCATTGATAAATACTGTATCATTGTAATAAATTTTAGAAAGAAAAGATTTATATTTCAGGGTGGTAGGGAGGTGCTAGGGAGGAATTTTGTCCTCAGAGTTTCAAGTGGGTGCTTGAAAACAGGGAGTTGTAGCTTCCATCTAGTTACAACTAGAAAAACCAAGGTGGTAGGGTGGTGCAAGGGAGAACCATTGTTATCTGTTATACAGGTTGGTGCCTGTGTGACTGGAAGTTGATGCTTCCATCCATTTGGGGTTGGAACACTTAGGGAGTTGGTGCTTCCTTCTAGTGGGTGCTAGAGAAACCAGAGGGTTGGTTCTCTTAAAAAGTTGCTACTTGTTAAAGAAGAGGTTGTAGCCTCATTTTGAGTTGGTGCTCAAAGATTAATGATGTACAGAACATAAAAGACTGCCTATCATTCAAAGAAGAAGAGATTTTCTCCCTTTATGGGTTTCGTCATGAATATATGTCTCTGTGTATGTCATATGTGTGATTGATGTTTACTATTTGTGTTGTTCATGACTTGCATAATCTTGATGATCAAGTGGAGAATATTAATAATATTTTAATAGGCATAAAATTGTTTAATCACAGTAACAACTAATTCACACCCCCTCTGAGTTGTCTTAGTATTTCCAACAATTGGTATCAGAGCGGGTTACTTTTATTTAAAGGTAGATCATTAAGCTTAAACATGACAAGTCATGA
>JASDQU011249051.1:9731-19923 GCA_032191745.1 Picea mariana
GAGAGCAGAGATATAATAAAGAAATGCACAGAGATATTGCAGATATTCAATAATATAACGGAAATGTATCAGAGATGCAACCATAAACATAGATATATAGTAATACACGATTTCTATTAATCAGAGAAATGTACAGAGATTGTAAAAATACAAAGTGAAAGACTTGCTAGAATGGTGGCAACTTATCTCTGAGAAGAGAAGTGACAGCTACTCGCATTCGCAAGAAGATGATTACAATGAGGCTCGGAAGGCCCTTTTACAATAGACGGGAATGCCAAAAGTTCTAGACATCCAAAAACCTAACCCTAGGAGATGAAGCACCAAAAGTCATGTGGACCCCGTTTGGGTAAGTGAGTACATCAACTTCTCGGGGTCGTAACTTTTGCATACGATCTCTGTTTTAGGCGTGTGATAGCTCGTTGGAAATGTATTGTCGAGGAGATTTATTTTGGGGGCTCAATTATTCCTTCAACTATCATTGAGAACCTCGATCTCGAAAAACCTTCATTTGGACCTTCAAAATGGCCCCGGAAGTTAAAACCTGCTAAAAATAGTAAATTGCCAAAATGGCTAAAAAACTGTTTTGAGCCATTTGAAAAAGGTGGGTGACCACCGATATCCACCTGGATCAAAGATCCTCATTGAAATTGGTAAATTGAAATCACATAACAACAATTATTTTTGTAGATGCAAAGAATATTTAGATCAAATTTGCAAGATATTATTAATTAAAAATATACCTATTGTAGATAAAAAAGATCCTCATTGAAAAAATTGAAGTAACATAACAACAATTATTTTTTATTTTTGTAGATACAAAGAATATTTACTTCAAATTTGAAAGATATGATTAATTAAAGATATACTTATTGTAGATCAGATATAGTAAATCAAATCTTTATGAAACATGAAAACTAACTGAATCAAACTTATCTTGTAACTGGGTCAAACTTGTTAAGTATCTCAATGAAGATTGGTCAATTTCGTTGAGACTTGGTCGAACTGGAAGAGTCTCAATCCAACTTGTCTCCAATGGGCAGAATTTCGATCAAACTCGCTGAGTTTTGGTGTGTTGACTAGATTTGATCAAGTTTGTCCCAAAGGAGTTTGTATATTTTTCCAATCCCATTGTCTATCCTTGGCCACAAGTGGACATTGATATGTAAAATTAAAATTAAATTCAACTCAGACTAGGCATGCCAAGTACTCGCCAAGTCATGTTTAAATAATCCAATCGATTGTGAACCTGGATATCTATTATCAACTACCACAAGAGTGTAAGTTAACAGCCATTTGAAATTTAAACCACTTTGCCATTAGATCACATGCCTCTGTTTATAACAATAATTTGTTTTTTGAATTAGGCCTTGTGAACCAATTTTGTCCACATAATAACTGTTTTCCCCGGGAGAAGGCATCCACCTTTAGTACTTCTCCAGGGTTGGAACTATTGATGTAGGATTTGCATGCAATTAAGGAATCAGTAGCATATAATACATAATATAGGACTTGTATACTACATAATACAGGACTTATATGGAATTGGTTTCCCCAGTTTAAGATGAATATTGATTATTCATATTTGCAGGTTGCCCCACTGTCAAACAAACCCCATTTCATCAATGGTATCACGGTACAGTTTGACTTGAACCTTTGGAAAAACATTTTACCTGATAAACTCATAGATTAACAAAAACCCCAACTCATGCAACTCTGCTTCTTTCTCTTGATCCCATCTTTGGCATTTCAAAGCAAATCCAAGGCTGGCCAAACCTTGTGAAAAGGGGTGTTTTTTTAAGCTGCATTGAGAGTGCGAACATATCCTTGAGCTCTTGCCTGAGTATGTCTGTTAGGATATAAAAGTTTCAAAAACCCTCTAAAAGAACCACAGAAACTTTGATTGCCTTCACAATTCTTCTTTTAGTGACACAGTTGGTTTTCAATGCCTTTGTTCTTTTTTGTGCTGGGTAAGCCATGTATTATGAATTCAATTATGCTCCTTATCTTGAGTGCTATTTTGCTAGGTATCCAGTCATGTAGCGAGAGACCAGAAGGAGTAAATAGAGCCCACTTCATTTTGTTTGCACCATTTTGGCATGTGTAATCTATGGACTCCTCGTCGCACTGATGCAACTTTCTAAACAATTTTTGGGGAAAAATACTTTTGAAGGCCAAAGAGAATGGAATTTCTGAACTTTTAAGAGAACAAGGCCCAGACTTAATAATCATTCACAGGATACTTGTACAATTAGATCTCTCATAGATTAAGTTTCTATGGCATCCGTGGAAAGTTGGTGCTAAAGAATCTATTGCAACTAAGCTTCAATGAATTTGATTATATAGTTTGGCAAAACCCCTCATTGAAAATTCTATTTGCTCACACTGTGGTTAATTTGATAGAGACCTTTGTGGTTAATTTGATAGAGACCTTTGCAGTAGCACAGATATATAGTTTGACTCTTAAACAGTTGGTTAGTGCATGGTCTTTAAGGCTTTGTTTTAAGTCATAAGTTCATTCTGTTAACATGAGTTTGTTTTGATATGTAAATTGGCTTCTATATACTGAAAGGTGGGCAATTATTACAGCTTGTAGCGGAGCTAAGTTAAGGCCTCTTGAAGCTTATCTTTCTTGTCATGTTCATACTATTAAGGGAGAACTTTTGAAGGATGAAACCAGCATGTTAGGTGTTGGGTGAACTTTTGAAGGATGAAACCAGCATGGTAGGTGTTGTTTTGCATGCCATTTCTAGGTCTGTGTTGCATGTCACTAGTGCCAGTTTTGGAGTTTGGAAGAGCACTACCTTCAGTGTTATTATAGCGTTGTTGTATGATTGAAGTCAAGGTAATAACAGTTTTGGAGTTTGGAAGAGCACTACCTTCAGTGTTATTATAGCGTTGTTGTATGATTGAAGTCAAGGTAATAGCAGTTTTGGAGTTTGGAAGAGCACTACCTTCAGTGTTATTATAGCGTTGTTGTATTATTGAAGTCAAGGTAATAATAGAGTCTTGATCATGGCAGCAATAATAATACAAAAAAATATAGAGTCATACATGCAGATCATGGCAGCAATATGATGCTCGATAAACATGCAACTGTTCAACCATACAGTGATTCTTAATTGCAGCTGTTCAACCAAACAGTGATTCTTAATGAACACTGGTGATACATGCAGATCATGGCAGCAATATGATGCTCGATAAACATGCAACTGTTCAACCATACAGTGATTCTTAATTGCAGCTGTTCAACCAAACAGTGATTCTTAATTAACACTGGT
This sequence comes from Picea mariana, assembly GCA_032191745.1. Lineage (NCBI taxonomy): Eukaryota > Viridiplantae > Streptophyta > Pinopsida > Pinales > Pinaceae > Picea > Picea mariana. The sequence continues at coordinate 13,010 of JASDQU011249051.1, forward strand.
GATACAAGTAATCCAACAACTGATAGAACTTCCTATGGAGAGTGTCTTCTGCCCACTCTGTTTGATCCAATTTTTCCACTGCTTTAACAACCTCCAAAGGAAATCTGCACAGGTTCTCAAATATTCCACCATACTGATCGGTCCTGTTGTTTAGGTGGTCTTTAATAAACTGGTCGACCATATATATTTCCACTTGTTTTGGAATGCGGTTCTGTTTATAATCGATGATTAGGGTAAGAATTTTTATCTTTATCTTTCAAAAAATGGTCAACAAGATATAATTCTATTCTCTTTACAGGGTGACTCTTTTAACAATGAATGTAATCACTTAGTAGGGTATACTCAGGGGGTTAATGATGATTTATACTATTAAATTTTACGGATATGTTGTTTTTTTTCGCATATAACCTGATTCTTAAAAAAATTAAAAATGAATATAACATAATTCTTTAAAAAAGAATGAATAAAATAAGAAAGTGGTTTTAATTTATAAGTATTCAACATAACAACAAAATATCATATGTCTTAGAAAGTCATATAAAGTCAACAAAAGATTATATGTCTTAGAAACTCATATAAAGTCTTTTTTCTAAAGTGATGTCTTACTTTTGGTTAGTTAATGTTGACGTGGGACTTTTGCAATGGATGGGATATTACATTTTTTATTTATTATAGATTTTAGTGAACTTGAACAAAAAAACTATATAGAGGTATTGTTTATTTATTATATATTTTAGTGAACTTGAACCAAAGAAACCATATAAGTGTATAAAGAAAATTTTCAAATCACTTTAAAATATCTTTACTTTGTGGGCTGCAATGTTAATAGAAAATTATATTAAAAAACTATTAGGTTTGTTGTTACATCTAGATTCTAAAGTACCAAAAATTTAGTTCTATTAATTTATATATATATGAATTTTTAATTGCATGATAAAGGTGAATTTATTTTATACTATTGATTATTATAATGTATTTAAGAGTATTCTTGAGGGAGATTTAATGATAAGAGAAGAGAAAGTTGAAAAAAAGTCACAACCTCACAATAATGATGTTAATGATGTAATGACAATTTAGTGTTGATATGAATAATGGATTCAAATATAAGACGGAGTCAAGGTGAAATAAGAGTAGTGTAAGACATAATAAAATGAATATTTGTTGATTTTTGCTCAGAGGACGTCGCCTCTCAAGGGGGGAAAAATGTAACACAATGAACTGATCAACCTGAGAGAATAATAGTACAATTCCATGAAAGTACATATCAAATGAAGTCAAAGCTAGAAGCAATGTGTATATACCTTAAGATGGTATGCAACTACATCTAGACGGATAATTAACTTGAGAGGATGGAAATATAAAAAAAGGGGGATTATAAGGTAGGGAGGAAGGTTTTAAATTTTGTCAAGGGCATATATTTGATAAAGTTACCATATGAAGGAAGGTAAAAGAATGAACTTACGAAGAAGACAAAATAGAAATGCCAATCAAATATTAATGATAACAACAATATCAAATTGTTAGGATTAGAGTAGTTAGTTAAAGCTCATATGACTCCCTTGAGGGATATACCTAATGGATAGCTTTGAAGTGACAAGGGGAACTAAAAAAACTCGAGTAGAGCGCTATAAAAAGAGTGTCCAACCATAATGTGTATGGAAGACAACTCATTTAAGCTAGTAATTATGCTAAGAATGAGGTTGTTATGCATGTGAGTGATTTCTGTTGAGGAAATTACCAAAGAGCATTTGTAAATGTTGTGTGAGCAGTCATGTTGCAGATGGATTTGTTGGAGACCCTAGTAGAGAGATTCTTGGTCGGTTTGTGCCGGAGCCATAGAGAGGATAGGTATTTTTAGAGGGACTTTGGTATAGAGAAGGAAATCTCATCCCTTGGGTTGTGAAAACTGATGGAGAAGAGAGTTGGGTGGTTGGAATTGTTGTAGGAGTCACATCATTGTGTTTTTAATGAGTTTAGAGCTGTTACAGTGGACTGTAGACACCCATAGGAGCCTGTTCATCCTTGTGGACTGATAGCCCCATCTCGGGGGGTGACTTGCTGCTGGGAAAATTGGAGCAACAAAGTCTATGGTTGGGTGGAACATCCTTCATGATAAACTCTAAGGAAAATTTATGTAATGATAGTAAAAGGGTGTCCCACCTGAGTGAGAAACTCTCTTAAGGATATTGATTAGCATATTGAGTAACATGAATGATGAATAAGCATGATTGGTAAGGGTCTTAGTGATGACCTATATAATTTAAAGTGTCAAGTTAGGAAGATATGAACTAGAACACTTGTAATTGACAAGGATTGATAAGTGATAGATTGGAAAAATATTTAAATGTCTAAATGATCAAAGTATAACAACTGTATACTTCTTGAGTTGTAGATCTTCAAAGACAAAGGAAATAGATCACGTGATAAATGAGTCTTCGAGACTAATAATCAAACACCTAGCATGAAGAGTAATAAGCTTAAATGCTAAATATGAGTTATGTATTTGATAAGATAATCCTTCTTAGGGTGAACAATGATAATTACTAGGTGGTGTATAAATCACTAGAGTTTAACCATTCCTTCTTGTAAGTGACATATAAGAATCTTGGTCAATGACCAAAAGTTTACAAGGATGATCATATAAATTTGGATATTGATGATTTAAGGCATGCTAGTAATGTTATTAATAACTTATGTTGAATTTCACCAAATGCCACCATGTGGGAAATAATACACACTGATAGATTGTGGATCTAGAAGTTAGGGCTTACTTGGTAGTTAACGATGTACTCAATTAAGGAAAATATATGGAAATTTGAGCATACTAATAGGGTGACGAGACCTACCTCGTAAATTGTCATTTTTCTTGTGAAAGTTTGAGGAAATTATTATTGGAAAACAATTGGTATATTGATGAGAACATGCACTCATCATACTAATGATGTAACTAACATAACTATATAAAAATATAAATAATAAACACATAACTAATAATTATCAATTAAGTATTAATGAAGAGACACCTCATATGAAAGGTCATGTCTCTTATGAAAGGTGTAACATCCCGTTCTACTGAGCACACTTTTATTGATTTATTCTTTGAGAACACTTGTGTGCAAGTGATCCGATTATGATACATTGTGATTTCGTTTCGATTATGGATTATACATGATGATGATGGTGTATTGGGAATTATTGTTGTTTTGATGTATATGTACTGACAAATGCTATTGGCGAGTTTTCCCGAGTGTGCAGGACACCTAGCAGGTCTTGGATGCTGATGGCATCAATGAACTTCCTTGGACTCCAAATTGAGTCAGGGAGTGGATTGTATTTGTTTGAGTATTTTGTGTTACACTCGTGATATATGATTGATTTTAGTATGATTTATGTATATGGATTATGGACAATGTTTTTGTTAGTGGATGTAGGCTTAATGATGCTTGCTAATCCGACTCACATAAGGAGTAAATGGGTCATGCATAGGAACTAAACATTTGAGGGAGAGGTGTGGCAACATCCCTATCAAATCCTACTATCACTCCCACCATGGTATGAACTGTAGGTTAATGATTACAAAGTTTGATAGGTCCACGATGTCGTGAGGGCGGACTGAGACAATCGTTCACAAAGATTTCTAAGGGGCGCACAATAAGGCAAAGTCCTTATTCCTTAGAAGCCCTTAGTCTCTCACAAGGTCAACCGAATGGAGTGTTGACTCCAAGGGTCAGAAAAACTTCCAAAACCAGTCTAACATGAGTGATACTCTTGGAGCACAAATGTGCATCTTGAAGGGCACATCGCGTAATTAAAACTTGAGTCAATAAATCTAGGTGGCCTAGAAAACATTGAAATGATTGGACCCTGTTAGAATAAAATAATTAAGTAAATAGTAAATTATTAATTGTAAAGCCTAACAAAAGTCTAAGCGTAAGTCCAAGTATAAATTTAAATAAAGGACTAAATGAATTATGACATAAGTTAAAATATTTGAGAATATAATCAAAGTCTAGGAAATAAAATTTAAAGATTGGATAAAATGCACATGTGTGCATGCAATTAATAAAATGGATTTTAAAAATAGAAGAATTAATAATATAAGAGAATAGGTGTACACATAGAATATTATCTTGAGTGAAGCTACCACTATCCTAACTAGAAGAAGGCTCCTAATCCAACTCTAACTAAGATCTAGTTAGGGGACACTCATTAATTGAGAATTTGGGGAACAAAGGGACAACTAAGAGCGAAAATAGGAACACATTGGGGAATGTGAGGCAAATTGGCTTTTTAAATAAAATAAAAATGGTAAATACTTGTGACTTGGGGAGAGGGTGACAAGTGTGAATATAATTAAATTAATTAAAAAGATAATTAATTGTGCATGAGAACATGTGTTATTGAGGATTCTTCTATAAAACAAATATGATAAAAGGGAAAGTGATATCACTTCTTCTTGGTAATGTTATGCTGCCAAAATTTTGTGGACTGTGTTTTACTTGTGAGAGTTGGGATACCAAGCTTGTGGAAAGAGTGGAAGATATTTCTTATGAGGCAAGCCTTGGAGCTATTGTTTACTGGTTTCTTGTGTATGTCCCTTTTACGGCTCAAGGGGCTAAGGGGGAAGAAGAGTACCCCTAACATTGGTTGGGAGGTAGCGGTGAAATCTTTGTGATTAGCAAGCGGGAGGAAGGAAGGAACGCCAGTCATTGAAGAACATCCCCAAACTCTTCATCAACATCAGTTCCGGTATTTTTATTTCTATAATTGTATTTAGAATGTGATGGTTCATTGTTGTTTTATTTTACAATCTAGATTCCTATAAGCTCAATGGTTCGCTGTCATTTTAAATCTTCTTATGGCATTGTAAATTTAATAGCAATTCCATATTTTTATAAAAATAATAAACTCGTTGGATCTCTGTAAACGTGTATGCAATTGTCTGAGCACAATTCTTGGAATTCGTATGGTTGTTGAATAATTGTTAAAAATTTAATTTCCATCCTCATTTTTGGAATTCGTATGGTTGTTGAATAATTGATTGCATTGTCTGAGCACAATTCTTGCTTTGGTTGTCGTAGTTTAGTCCGAGATCCGGAATTTTTAAGTTATAGGGTCGTGGTATATTTAGTTTACAACACCTATACTTAATGTGTGAAGGATCACTTCAATCTTTTGCATTGAGAGAAGTAGGAAATGTATAGTCACTGTTGATGTTGCATTCCAAATTGAGAAAATCGATGGGTCATTGATAAGTTTGCGATTTCGATTTGTTATCATTGCGTCAGATTTTGTAAAAATTTAATTGCAATTCTGTATTGCATTACATTAAGATCTCTGTGTAGTTGGGCCGCTGCAAAATGATATACGAATCTTGATTGCATCTCGTGAGGTTCGCCGTAACATTTTGTATGCAGTCCTGGAATCTCATTTGGATTGGGACACTTTCAACTTATTGGAAAGATTGAATTTAAAATTCGATCTCTGTAAAATTTAATGGCAATACTTAATTCTCCCTAATCCCTTGGATTCGATGGAATTAATATCATGGAACTCTTAGCCTTGGATTAAACCCATTCCCATCAGTGATCAAATTTGAAGGGTGGGTCCTAATTTCAGTGAGAAGTGTATATATTCATGCAACACTTCAAAGATAAAAAGTTTCAAAAAAAATTTACATTTTCATTGACAACAAAAAATTAAGCTTACACTTCATTAAAAAATGTGTTAAATAACATATTACATTTCCAATCAAATTTATTTGTAATAAAGAAATAGCTACCCGAAAAATATCACGATTATAACAACATAAAAAAATATCATAATTGTAACAACATCGAATAGATCCATCAAAAAAACTTTTGAAAATTAACAGATTGCTACTTATGCCTACATATACAATTCCTAACAATTGTAAATGACTACTCATTGTATGATCTCATCATAGCTACTAATCCTTGAATAACAAACATGAAATCACTGTATGATCTCATCATAGCTACTAATCCTTAAATAACAAACATAAAATCAACATATGTGTTTCAAAGTGATAATATGAATTGTGATATGAGATTCTATATTGGTATGTAGTGGACTATGTATACAATCACAACAAAGATATTACCTTTCAGTTTATGTGAGTATACATTCCTATCACCCATCATTAAAACTGCACCCTCTCCAATTGGATTTGGATACAACAAAAGTTGAAGAAGAAATACTTCAAATACATTTATTAGATCGAAAATCAAAAGGTAAGTATACTAGCACAACCACAATTACGTGGCTGATTAACGCCGAAAGGCATATTAAAACAAACGCGTCCAGCACAGAAATCAAATGGAACTCCGCTAGCACAGAAATGAAACGAAACGCTGCCATATTAAAACGAAATGTGTCTAGCACAGAAATGAAACGGAACTTCGTTAGCACAGAAATGAAACGAAACGTTGCTAGTATAGAAACGCGGCCACCATTCTATGTGAATATCTTAATATTTTTTAATCAGGTAGATGTGGCAATAGGTTAGTGAACACAGTAATTTTTAAACACGATTAGGTAAATGTTAAAAAGTAAACATATAAACGAATTTCTTTATAACAGCTCGAAAGTTAATGGATGAAATCAGAGCCATTCATTTATTGTGACGACTAAGAATATTCTAGGCATATTTAATCTCGTCCATTAAAAACGTATTAAGAACTAAAAACCTATTAAAAGTGCCCATTATCAATAGGTATACGCCTTTCGGCGTAATTAACAAATTAAAAATTCAGAAATTTTTGCAAAATAAAATGTTAGTGAAACATGTGGATCATTCTAAAAAAAACTTCTTTCTTTACAAATTTATATAATTTTGTTTTTTTGTTTTTACCAATAAATTAATAAAAATTAAATAATAAAATATTAAAACA
>JASDQU011249051.1:19973-32587 GCA_032191745.1 Picea mariana
TCTGTAGATTTCATTTCCTTCAGCAAGTGTGCTAGCCAGAGATTTGGTTAAAGGGTTCCTACTTAGACAGGAAGGAATCACAACACCTCGTCTTCTGTAGATTTCCTTTACCTCTGCAAGTGTGTTAACCAGGGATTGGGTTAAGGGTTTCTACTCAGAAAGGAAAGAACCAAAATATCCTATCCTCTGGAAACTTTCATTAGTGCTAGCCAGAAACTGGGTTAGGGATCCCTTCTCAGAAAGGAAGGGATCAGACTGCTCTGTTCTCTGTAGACCTCAACCTCACAAGTGTGCTAAAAAGAAGTAAAGCTCAAGGCTCCTGCTCAGAAAGAAAGGAACTAGGTGGCTTTGTTTTCTGTTAGATAGAGTTAATTGTTTTCTGCATTATTGTTTTCATGAAAGAGTGTTAATGCTGAAGTCTCTGTTAAGAGTAAGGGTCCTGTTCTCTGATTGCAGAATAGTTGTTCTTTCCCATTGCAAGTATTAATTCAAGTGTAATCCAGAATTCTTAGATTAATCTTTAAAGGTTCGCAATAGGGAAGTTACTTTCTTGTGATTGAATACAGAACTTCAGTTTATTTGAGCAAGTGAGATTAGTATAAGTTTCTTTACTACAACACTAAGCTGCCTTTGGAATTGAGCATATATAGTGCGTGGTTATCTTTGAAATAAAAGACTTCCCTGGGTTGATAATTTATGTTTCACTTGGTTGTTTAAAATTAATTAAGCAATTATAGTGACCAACAACTAATAGGGTGACAATACCTACCTCGTAAATTGTCATTTTTCTTGTAAAAGTTTGAGGAAATTATTATTAGAAAACAATTGGTATATTGATGAGAACATGCACTCATTGTACTAATGATGTAACTAACATAACTATATAAAAATATAAATAATAAACACATAACTAATAATTATCAATTAAGTATTAATGAAGAGACACCTCATATGACAGGTCATGTCTCTTATGAAAGGTGTAACATCCCGTTCTATTGAGCACACTTTTATTGATTTATTCTTTGAGGACATTCGCGTGCAACTAATACGATTATGATACATTGTGATTTCGTTTTGATTATGGATTATACATGATGATGGTGGTGTATTGAGAATGATTGTTATTTTGATGTATATGTATTGGCGGATGCTATTGACGAGTTTTCTCGAGTGTCGAAGACACCTGACAGGTCTTAGATGCTGATGGCATCAATGGATTTCCTTGGACTCTGGATTGAGTCGGGGAGTGGATTGTATTTGTTTGAGTATTTTGTGTTACACTCATGTGATATATGATTGATTTTAGTATGATTTATGTATATGGATTATTGACAGTGTTTTTGTCAGTGGATGTAGGCTTGATGATGCTTGCTAATCTGACTCACATAAGGAGTAAAGGGGTCATGCACAGGAACCAAACATTTGAGGGAGAGGTGTGGCAACATCCCTATCAAAGCCTACTATCACTCCCACCGTGGTATGAATTGTAGGTTAGTGATTACAAAGTTTGATAGGTCCACGATGTCCTGAGGGCGGACTGAGACAATCGCTCACAGAGATTTCTAAGGGGCGCACAATAAGGCAAAGTCCTTATTCCTTAGAAGCCCTTAGTCTCTCACAAGGTCGACCGAATGGAGTGTTGACTCCAAGGGTCGGACAAACTTCCAAAACCAGTTTAAGGCGAGTGACACCCTTGGAGCACAAAGGTGCATCTTGAAGAGCACGTCGCATAATTAAAACTTGAGTCAATAAATCTAGATGGCCTAGAAAACATTGAAATGATTGGACCTTGTTAGAATAAAATAATTAAGTAAATAGTAAATTATTAATTGTAAAGCCTAACAAAAGTCTAAGCGTAAGTCCAAGTATAAATTTAAATAAATGACTAAATGAATTATGACATAAGTTTAAATATTTGAGAATATAATCAAAGTCTAGGAAAAAGGGGAATAAAATTTAAAGATTGGATAAAATGCACATGTGTGCATGCAATTAATAAAATGGATTTTAAAAATAGAAGAATTAATAATATGAGAGAATAGGTGTACACACCACTATCTTAACTAGAAGAAGGCTCCTAATCCAACTCTAACTAAGATCTAGTTAGGGGACACTCATTAAATGAGAATTTGGGGAACAAAGAGACAACTAAGAGCAAAAATAAGAACACATTGGGGAATGTGAGGGAAGTTGGTTTTTTAAATAAAATAAAAATGGTAAATACTTATGACTTGGGGAGAGGGTGATAAGTGTTTGGGTGAATATAATTAAATTAATTAAAAAGATAATTAATTGTGCATGAGAACATGTGTTATTGATGATTCTTCTATAAAACAAATGTGATAAAAGAGTAAGTGATATCACTTCTTCTTGGTAATGTTATGCTGTCAAAATTTTGTGGACTGTGTTTTACTTGTGAGAGTTGGGATACCAAGCCTGTGGAAAGAGTGAAAGCTATTCCTTACGAGACAAGCCTTGGAGCTATTGTTTATTGGTTTCTTGTGTATGCCCCTTTTACGACTCAAAGGGCCAAGGGGAAGAAGAATACCCCTAGCATTGGCTGGGAGGTAGTGGTGAAATCTTTGTGATTAGCAAGCGTGAGGAAAGAAGGAACGCCAATGATTGAAGAACATCCCCAAACTCTTCATCAACATCGGTTCCGGTATTTTTATTTCTATAATTGTATTTAGAATGTGATGGTTCATTGTTGTTTTATTTTACAATCTAGATTCCTATAAGCTTAATGGTTCGCTGTCATTTTAAATCTTCTTATGGCATTGTAAATTTAATAGCAATTCCATATTTTTATAAAAATAATAAACTCGTTGGATCTCTGTAAACGTGTATGCAATTGTCTGAGCACAATTCTTGGAATTCGTATGGTTGTTGAATAATTGTTAAAAATTTATTTTCCATCCTAATTTTTGGAATTCGTATGGCTGTTGAATAATTGATTGCATTGTCTGAGCACAATTCTTGCTTTGGTTGTCGTAGTTTAGTCCGAGATCCGGAATTTTTAAGTTATAGGGTCGTGGTATATTTAGTTTACAACACCTATGCTTAATGTGTGAAGGATCACTTCAATCTTTTGCATTTAGAGAAGTAGGAAATGTATAGTCACTGTTGATGTTGCATTCCGAATTGAGAAAATCGACGGGTCATTGATGAAGTTTGCGATTTCGATTTGTTATCATTGCGTCAGATTTTGTAAAAGTTTAATTGCAATTCTGTATTGCATTACATTAAGATCTCTGTGTAGTTGGGCCGCTGCAAAATGATATACGAATCTTGATTGAATCTCGTGAGGTTCGCCGTAACATTTTGTATGCAGTCCTGGAATCTCATTTGGATTGGGACACTATCAACTTATTGGAAAGATTGAATTTAAAATTCGATCTGTAAAATTTAATCGCAATACTTAATTTTCGCTAATCCCTTGGATTCGATGGAATTAATATCATGGAACTCTTTGCGTTGGATTAAACCCATTCCCATCAGTGATCAAATTTGATGAAATTTGAAGGGTGGGTACTAATTTCAGTGAGAAGTGTATATATTCATGCAGCACTTTCAAAGATAAAAAGTTTCAAAAAAAAATTTACATTTCTTTGACAACAAAAAATTAAGCTCACACTTCATTAAAAAATGTATTAAATAAAATATTACATTTCTAATCAAATTTCTACCCAAAAAATATCACGATTATAACAACATAAAAAAAAATCATAATTATAACAACATCAAATAAATCCATCAAAAAAACTTTTGAAAATCAACAAATTGCTACTTATACCTACATATACAATTCCTAACAATTGTAAATGACTACTCACTGTATGATCTCATCATAGCTACTAATCCTTGAATAACAAACATGAAATCACTGTATGTTTTCATCATAGCTACTAATCCTTAAATAACAAACATAAAATCAACATATGAAATCAACATATGTGTTTCAAGGTGATAATATGAATTATGATATGAGATTCTACATTGGTATGTAGTGGACTATGTATACAATCACAACAAAGATATAAAATTTCAGTTTATGTGAGTATACATTCCTATCACCCATCATTAAAACTGCAGCCTCTCCAATTGGATTTGGATACAACAAAAGTTGAAGAAGAAATACTTCAAATACGTTTATTAAATCGAAAATAAAAAAGTATCAACTACATTAAGATTGCATTACATTAAGATCTCATTTGGATTGGGACACTATCAACTTATTGGAAAGATTGAATTTAAAATTCGATCTCTGTAAAATTTAATCGCAATACTTAATTCTCGCTAATCCCTTGGATTCGATGGAATTAATATCATGGAACTCTTCGCCTTGGATTAAACCCATTCCCATCCGTGATCAAATTTGAAGGGTGGGTCCTAAGTTAAGTGAGAAGTGTATATATTCATGTAATACTTCAAAGATAAAAAGTTAAAAAAAAAATTCACATTTTCATTTACAACAAAAAAATTAAGCTCACACTTCATTAAAAAATGTGTCAAATAAAATATTACATTTCCAATCAAATTTATTTGTAATAAAAAAATAGCTACCCAAAAAATATCAATTATAACAACATAAAAAAATATCATAATTATAACATCAAATAGATCCATCAAAAAAACTTTTGGAAATTAATACTTATACCTACATATACAATTCCTAATAAATCATATACTCACTTTATGATCTCATCATAGCTACTAATCCTTGAATAACAAACATGAAATCACTGTATGATCTCATCATAGCTACTAATCCTTAAATAACAAACATAAAATCAACATATGTGTTTCAAGGTGATAATATGAATTGTGATATGAGATTCTACATTGGTATGTAGTGGACTATGTATACAATCACAACAAAGATATTACCTTTCAGTTTATGTGAGTATACATTCCTATCACCCATCATTAAAACTGCAGCATCTCCAATTGGATTTGGATACAACAAAAGTTGAAGAAGAAATACTTCAAATACATTTATTAGATCGAAAATCAAAAAGTAAGTATATTAACAAATTAAAAATTCAAAAATTTTTGCAAAATATAATGTTAGTGAAACATGTGGATCATTCTAAAAGAAAACTTTTCTCTTTACAAATTTATATAATTTTTTTTGTTTTTACCAATAAATTTATAAAAATTAAATGATAAAATATTAAAACAATAAATTTATATATATATATTAAATTTCTCAATTTTCAAATCAAGATTTTACTTTAAGGAAAATATGTTGATTAAAAAAACAAAACACACTATAAAATTATTTTAATCACAAAATATAAAACAATAGAATACTTTGTTTATATAAAAAACCTAATACTTTGTTTATATAAATATATCCCTTAACAAAATATTAATAGGATAAAACCCTACATTGATCTACACATTAAATTGAAATTTTCAAATATAAATTTCATAATAAATACAATATTAAAACAATAAAATGTTTTGTTAATAAATATATTATATTTTAAGTATTTATAAATTATTTTTAAAATTAGAAAATAAAAATATAATATTTTAAAATATATAAACAAAATTTTAAAACAAATTAAAAAAAACTGGACAGTAATCTACAGTGGTCTTCATGCACATCTAGATTATGAATAAGTGGCCACGAAGAAAATAATCTGAATTTCTTTAGCCCTAGTTACGGTCTGAGTTTTACAAAATGGATAGCCTGACTACTATCTGTTTGGGGAGACCCACAATCGAGGAGAGTTCAATCTCAAGAACTCGTCGATAAGTTTGGGAACAGGAAAAAGGGCGAAGAAAAATCCCTGTTTGTGTATGCGACCAAGATAGAAAAACCAACTACTTACCAAAGGGGAAAACACAACAACGAGGGTAGGACTCAGGAGGAGACTATAAGAGCCTACAACAGGTTACCACTCACGTGAAAACACTTGAAAGAAAATCATGAGAATAGTAAACTGTAATAGAAGGAATGATCGTGTTAAACGACTGTTGAATGAATATGAAAATAAGACTGTCACTTACCGATAGCATGACAGTCGGAAGGCGCTCCTTACCGCAAAACCTTTGCAAAGTAAAACCAAGAAAACATTGCAGAAACGCCGAGCCCTTTGCGAACCAGGTTTCACAATGTGTAAATGAGAATTGGCTACTACCCTAAACCCGAAAACCATGCATATTGAATGTAGTGTATTACCGAGCCCTCTGGCTTATCATTCACAACAATAATAGGTGAGTCTTCACTAGTGACTTTGCTGGATTCGTTTCTTAGTTTCCTTGATAATAATCTGCCCTGTCTTTTGCATTTGAAGTCATGGGTTTTATTTAAATCCTTTAACGGTTTGGAAACTAGGGTTTTAATAATTTTATCACTTTTAGGAACAAAGGAAATCTCATTAATCTACTCACAAGGTTCAAATATCATGGGCTGTGGATTCAAAACTTCTTGTTCTTTTAATTTTGGTCCACAACCATCGTTTCTAGAATAAAAAATCAACTTGGGGATTGGCTATGTGTGACCAAAGATATGACATGGTTTGAACCTGATACTTGAGCAACACCCGTATTAATTTCCTCATGTAAAATTCGCAGATTCAGACATGATATTAAAATTTTGAGCTTGGGGAACATATTCGAGGGTTTTCAAAAATTATTTCTCCTAATAAACTCTTCCCAAGAATCGTTTCTTGTTTCAAGTGAAACCCTACCAATATTCCAATCAAGCCGTGATGGAACGAGTTCCCTTCAGATCTAAGGCGATCCCTTTAATCAAATTTCGCCATTTTTGAAAGGGATTTCAACAACTATAAAGGAAATTCAATTCTACCCTATTATGGGCAAACATAAAAGATAATAGAACAGAAGGCTGAAGCAACTTTCAATAGTCAAATATATTTGAATAATGAACAACAAAAGCTGCCATTTCTCCTTAACCAAGGACAGAGACATACCTTTAGATATATATTTGACTTTAGAAAAAAAAACTCAGACCAGGGAAACTCTTTAACTCTCATTGTCTTTGACCAACGCTCTCTTTTTGCTGGCAATTTCGTGATCCTAGAAATCATATCTTCATCAAACTGTAGCGTATTCTCTCTTGCCCTAGCGGATTTTCCATCAAAATTGGGTGCAACGGATTTAACCTCTGGCAGCTTATGACTACGAAACATCATTAATAAATCGAGTCAGCCAACCCTTCGAGGCATAAAATAATAATCATCGTAAAGTCTACGAAGGTATACATACCCTACCCCTCTGGATTTGAACTTGTAACCTCTTAAAAGAAGAACTGGAACGTGCTAGAAAGCCTTTGACAAACCGTGACGTGTTCAATTTTGAACACTTCCCATTAATTCGACTTACGTTATCAAACGTACAACCTGTGAATATCCTCGTATGATCTGATTATTAATGACCTTTGTTATTATTGGATAATGTAGTTCTACGAATCGATAACTGGAGTATTGAGGGGTAGATCAGATTCGTAATGTCAATCCGATAGTTACTTCATGATCTCCCTCTGCGAGTTAACTTAAAACTGTTGTTGTAGTTTTCGGGCCTCATTAAGGCGTGTGACGCACAATCCAAGATGAAGCTTGTGGAAATCTACAAAACTACTTAAACTATTAACGACCTTCCTAGTGATTAAATATATTCCTTATATAATAAAGAAACTAAGTTTTATGATGATAATAATTGTTGATAGAGTTGTGAATAGTAAGTGAACATACTCACGGATTTATGGTATCTTCTTATTAAATTTTAATTATTTCTTAATTCATGATATTTCTTTATTAAGTATGCTTAATATAATGGAATTATGAGAATAGTTATATGTACAAGGTGCACGTTTTTTAAAATAGAAATTTTATTAGTACTTATGACTTAAGATTTCCTTATGATGTTCATATTGTTATATTGAAATTGTTTTATTTCTTTATATGTGAACATTCTTTGAAATTGTTAATAATAACATATAGTGGAAAGAAAGAAACGAGACTTATAATTTTGGTAAAAATTTATTTGCTTAAAATCGTAGTATATTATGTATGCTTATATATATAATTAATGGAATCGTTAGGGTTACTATTAAATGAATTGGTGAAAAGAAACTTGCATTGATTCGAGTAATTCGAAGATTGTAATTGAAGTAGTAATGAATTATTGAATGGTATGTAAATGTTTTAGGAAAAGAAATATAATGTAACTTTTGACGAGTGAGAGAAGTTCTAGTTTCATGTATATATATGTATATATATGGTTCCTTGTCATTTTATTATGGAAATTCTTGTTGGTATAAGTGTAATACATTGTGTTAGTTATTTTGAGTACGCCACATAATTATTTAAGCTCTTTAGATGTGTGTAAATTATAATTATTGAGTTGATTTCTCATGGATGTAATAGAGGTTGAGTTTGTTAACGATTTAGTTTTGTGCTTTGACTAGTTTTATTATGGGAGTAGATATGTCCATGTTTTTCAGAACATTCGCCAGTCTTGAGATTTTTAATGGTCAAAATCAATCAAATGAATCTTGGACTTGAGCGTTGATTATGTGTCTTGGAGGTCCTAACCTTGCAGGGTAGGCTGGACAGATATACAACTTGGTTATCTTGAGGCAATATGTTTGATTATCAGTATATTGATGTTGTAATTAATTCTTGCTGTGCCATGTTGTAGATGAGATTAGAACGGGTAAATATTGAAGTGTGTATGTTGCATATCACTTGTTTAACTGATGTTGTATTATTAAAAAAATAAAAAAATTACTACTGTACTCACTTTGATATCGTAATGGAGGGGTGTTACAAAAGGGAACCCCTGCGTGGGTATATATACAATCCTCATTTCTCATTTGTAATCGTCTCATTCTTATACATTTTACTCAATATATTATTATTTCATCATAAATGGATTACCTTATTCTATTCTACTTAAATTAGATATTCTTATAATTGTCAAACAAGTTTGTTTGTCACAGTGGTATCATAGCTTCATTTTCTGATCTAGATCATTGGCCCTACAAGATTCTAGCCACATTGAAAAATATTTATAGTTTATCTGATTTTTCGGGTCATCGACCATCCGACCATTGAACATTTAAAATTCGAATTCCATTGAAGAAACAACGATTCCGTTGCAAATTTTTGAAATCCATAAATTTTGTTGAAGAAAAAAAAATCATTCTGCGGTAATAAAATTGAAGAAATATAAAAACTCATATCAAGAAAAGTCAAATTAAAAAAAAAAGTCATGCTGTTACTAAACTCAGAAACATGATAACAAAGGAATATAGAGACAAAAATATGTATTAACTGCCAGATTTCAAGTTCAGATAGAAATTGAAGAAGGTATCGGGTTTTATCACTCCGAATATATGTTAGAGATTCTTCTTTTGGTGGCTGCAAATAAATACAACTAGTGCTTTAGACAATAAAAGTGGTTCGAATACAACATAACAACCAACAAAAGTGCCGCTGTAAAAGGACAATTAAATAAGCTAAAAATAACAAAAACAAAACACACGTGGAAATGCCAATCGCATAAGACAATCTATTGGTCTCCACAAATTGTATCTAAATTGAGGTTATCACTGAGTGTTTTTCTTCCACGGGAAAAAAATTCTCAATTTTTTTTTTCCACGGAAAAAATTTCTCAATTTATATTAGTGATATAAATTTGTTCTCAGCTCGAGATTGCTACACGTATGATAGTTCTGTTATGCCAGAAGCACAAGAACATTATGCCAAATGCACAATAATAGAATTTGAAACGAAAAACATAGAGGAGATAAAGCATGCAGACTGTGTAGCTCGTGCATGACTGATAGATGCATAGTGTACAGTTGCAGAGAATAAGACGAGGAAACCCCGAGGATTTTTGGCATGTTGAATGAATGGATCGATGCAAGGGAGAAAGAAACAGGGGCTGATATGCCTAAAACAGTAATGTTGTTGGATCATTCAATGCTGGGGGAAAGTGGAGGCGCTGCTGAGAAGAAGAAAATAGATGCTAGACAGAGAATTGAAAGGATAGCTGGAAGAAGCTAGAATAGTTTTAGAGCGAGAGGTGGGCCCTCCTGTCCATCCACCCAGAAAGAGTAGTTGATAGATCCTGTTTTCATCTTGAGCACAACCTTAGAAAGAGAATCAGCTTCTTTGTTGTCATTCCTGTAGATGTGTTGGAAGCATAATGAAGTGAAGAGTGGTTGGAGAAGACAGATCCTTGCTTTCCAGCCGAAAAGGGAGATGAATTGAAGATTGTTTTTTCAGTTGAGCCAGTCTATGATAATGTGGGAGTCCCCGTAAAGATGGAGAGATGTAATATTTAGTCTGGAAGCAAGAAGGAGAGAGGCCCAAGCGCCCAATAGTTCTGCTCGGGTATTGGTGCTCTGTCCACAATTTAAAGTCCACCTGCAAAGTGTATTGGTTGAGATGTGTAGAAATCCTCCTGCTCCACTTTGACAACCATTGGATTAAGAAGCTCCATCGAACCAACCTATGGGGGACTTCTTCGGGATGGGGAGCTTGTGCTTGATGGGTTTCCTTAATGCTCTTGGGTGGGTGGAAATCTAGGTTTGAAAAATTCTGAGGGTTTTGTAGGAAACATAGGTGGCAAAAGGGGGTCTATTTTCGAAGATAAAATTATTTATATCAGTCCATATAAACCAGTAGGCCATTGGGGAGGGGAGAGTTAGGGAGAGAGAGGAGTTTTTGGACCATTTCTCGAAGCAATCTGAAAAAGTGTGGCCACCCTAGGTGTAGCTTAAGTTGAGGGCAGCTGAGATGATGACCCAGACCGATCTGGCGAAATTGCAGTGAATGAAGATGTGCCGAGCAGATTCCTCTTCGAGGTGGAAGATGTGACATATGCTGGGGCTGGTCCATCTTATTTTTTGGAGGACCTCCCAAGTGTTGATCTTGTTGGCAAGAAAAATCCAGGAAAAAAACTTTATTTTGAGAGGTAAGCTCCAGGACCAAAGGTGTTTTTTCCAGCTACTTGTAGCATTAGGCCAATGGTGATTTGCGATTTCTGAGTAGACGTTCTGCGTTGTCAGATATCCAAATCGATTGCCCCCCATCCACATTGGCCGATCCTCTGATGTGTTGAGCTGGATACCTGTGTTAGCTAGATGTTGGTAGAAGGAGGTCCACTCGCCCTCTAGGCTTGCGGGGAGAGCGATATCCCGACTGGATTTCCAAGTGCTAAGAAGGTAGCCCGAGCGGCGAGCTGCAACTGCTTGGAAGATAAAACAAATTTGTTTTGAATTTAAAAAAGAAATCGGATCAAGGGAGAGGGATGAATTAGTTTCCATACTGGTAATGTGATATTTTCCCAAGACAATGGAGAGTCCCGATCCCGAAAGCCAACATAGTGAGTTTTTTATCCAACTTATAGATTTGTTAATATTCCTCCAAAATGGAGAATCCGATCTCGGAGGAGGTGCAACAGTTCTTATCCAGGAGGCCAGAGAAGTGTGAGACAAATATTTGTCTTTTAGAATAGAATTCCAGATGCCAGAATGAGTTAAAGCATGCCAAAGTGAGTTTGTCACCAAGGCTTGGGAGGAGTGCAGGAGGTTTCGGATCCCCCAACCTCCTTTATTTTTTTGGTTTAGCAAGCGCTTCCCAATTGCACAAATGTTGGCGCGTGTGTGATGAGCATCCCGACCAGAGAAAGGAAAAATAATTTTTCCTTAGCTTGTCTAGCATAGAGTTGGGAATGGATGCTAGGTCCATCCAGTAGACAGGTTGGCCCTCCAAAACTCCTTTGAGGAGAGTGTATCAACCTCCTAATGTGAGCCAATGATTGCAACAGTGGCCAATTCTTTTCTCGAATTTTGCAATAAGCCAGTTCCAGTTAGAGTGTTTGTGAGAGTCAGCTTTGATGTGGTAGCCGAGGTACTTGAAGCCTTTAGAGAGGTGCACGAGGTTGTGGGGGAGAAGAATTTTGAGCTGAGAAAGCACATGGTCTTGGAGGTTTGCATGGTGGAAAGTAGATTTGTTCCAATTGATCAAAAGACCAGAGGCATTGCAGAAAGTCTTCAGCAAACCAGTGATCTTTGTCCATTCTTGTATGGAACCATTTGTCATGATGAGCATGTCATCAACGAACAAAAGGTGTAAGATTTTAATGACTCTAGAGACTTTGATCCCAGTGATCTGCCCTTCCGATTGGATTTTTTTAAGAAGCAAAGAGAGACCTTCCATAGCCAGAATAAAAATAAGGGGAGAGAGAGGGCAACCCTGCCTCAAACCCTTGCCGCTGCAAAAAAAAGGAGAGGGTTCTCCATTCACTAAAACAAAGAAGTTTGTATATATAAATCCACACATGATACATTTGATGGTGTTAAGACTAAAGCCTGATTTGGTTAGGATTAGTCTGAGAAAATCCCAATCTAAACAATCAAATGATTTTTTCAGGTTTAGCTTGAGAATAAGTGCCTTGGAATTTTTCATCTTAATGCTGTGAAGACACTCATGTGCTGTGCCTATAGCGTCTAAGATCTGTCTCCCTTTTAAAAAGCTGAGCTGTTCTCCAGAGAGAGCTCTCGAGAGAATGGGTTTGATCCGGTTGGCTATGATTTTAGTTATCATTTTGTAGCAGATGTTGCATAAAGC
>JASDQU011249052.1:0-23428 GCA_032191745.1 Picea mariana
TTTATGATGTCTAATATATATGCTGCGATAGATTTTCAATGGTTTATGTATGTGTAATGGTATCTTGATGTGATAAATTCCAATCTAACACTAGGTTAGCCATATTATCTGCTATTTGATTGCATTGTCGTGGAATATGTGTAAATGTGTTTGAATCAAAATGTAGAGATAAAAGTATAACTTGCAGGTATTTGTGGAAGCGACATGGATCGCAAACACGACACACATTGTTGAGTTGCAGGATGACAAGCTAGGAATCTAGTAAGATGCTAAGGTTGTGAATGTGACAGTGACTGGCCTCGACGAGGAGGCCAATGATAGTTGTGTATGATGCTTGGTTGTTGGTTGCTGAGCCCAAACATATGCCATTGGAGTGGAGCAGTTCATGTGAGGGGGTATAGAGGGCCCAAGTGGTCGAAGCGAGATTCTGTGTCCACCAACTAGCTCCGTCAGCGTAATTGATGTGGTAGGCCGATGGAGGAAGCATATGTCAATAACACAAATGGTAKATTAGACAAAAKGTSTGGAGGAAAAAAGAATATTAAAAAATGCTATAAAACATGTACAAAAATAAAAAGCCTAGAGTAGAATGATTATGCTCAAGAATAAAATTTCTTTAAGTACAGCCCGTTGATGGTTTCTTTGAGAGGGTGGCCTTCGAGAGAGACCAAGATGTAGGCTACTTTAGTGAGGCAGTGTTGAATGATGTAGGGTCTATTCCATAATGACTGAAATTCTCCATGGACAAGGGTATCGTGGGAAATATCATAGGTAAGGACGAGGTCTCCTTCATTAAAGGAGAGAAAGTTGACATGGAGGTCAAAGTTGGGCTTCAACCATTTTTTGGCTGCCTCATTGTTTTGTAATGAAGACCAACAGTCTTCATCCATGGATTCTAGGTTCAAAAATCACTGATTAGTGTTAGGTAAAATATCAATAGCGTTGTGTAAGGTGGGAATTTCACACTTGATGGGGAGAGTGGCTTCAAACCCATGGACGAGATGGAAGGGTGTAAAACCAATTGCAGTTTTAACTGTTGTGCGATAAGTCCATAGTGTTGAAAACAACATATGATGTCAATTGATCTTATGTTTGTTGACAGTACACTGCAACGTGGTTTTAAGGACCCTGTTTACTACCTCTACTTGTTTGTTGGACTGAGGGTAGTAGGGGGAGGCGAAATCATGGGAGAATCCTAACCTGGAGGAGATTTCGATGAATATCTCATTATCTAAGTGTTTCCCATGATCAGAGACTAACTGTAGTGGGACTCCAAAGAGGGAGATGATGTGGTTAAAGAAAAAACATGTTATGGTGTCAGCGGTGTTGTTGAAGGTGGGAATGGATTCAACCCACTTGGTGAAGTAATCATTTGCCACGATAACTTATTTGTGTCCATTGCTAGATGGAGGGTTACAAGTCATAAATTCAATGCCCCATTTGTAAAAGGGGTGGGCACTGATGAGTAGGTGTAGAAGAACGGGTGGAACTCATGATTTGTGGGGATAAAGTTGGCATTTGTCACAGCGTTTCATTACGTGGATACAATCGTGAAACAATGTGGACCAGAAGTAGCTGGTTCAAATGATTTTCCAGGCAGTGGAAATCCCTGAGAGGTGACCATCGCACGCGCCGCTGTGGTGATCATTTAGAACTTTGTCAGCCTCGTCAATGGTCAAACATCTACGAAGTATGGTATTGAACCCTCGTCGATATAAGGTGTCACCGATAAGGAGATATCGAGGGGCCTGATGGCGAATATGTCAACGATCATCCCTGGAGAGGTGGGGTCCAAAATTCTGTGTTCGGAGGTAGACAAGGAGATCGTCGTACCAGGGATCATCCAAGGGGATGTAGAATAGGTGTTCATCAGGGAAGTCTATATTGATGGGTGAACTGGTAGTATCTAAGGGAAATGTCATAATGAGTTCGGTGAGGATGAGGGATTTCTTGGTCTTGGGTGTTGAAAATTTGAGGTTGTAGTCCTGAAGGATGATGATCCATCGAGAAAATTTACCATTAATTTGTCGATGACTGACAAATCAGCATGTCCTCCCACACACTGCTTCAGTGGCGAAAGTCCTCTAACACTCCACTAGCCTCTATCGGTGAAGCATGTGAAGGCCCCACACCAAGGTCGTCATAGGTGCACCTCCTACTAGCTCTATCATCATCTGTTGGCCTCACACTAGCCTCATCCCTCCAACGTCTCTTGCCTGCCCGTGGATCCCTCTGCGGTGGTCTCTTCGGCCCCTGGCGATCCAACACTCTAACCAACTCCATCTCTTGGCCTCGTGTCCCCACATCTGCACACACAACAAACAATAGTTAGCATCAACATCCATCCATACATAAAACATATGCTACACTAATCAAACCATCAAATACATCAACATACCTCTATGGTCCCAAACCTCCCTAGGAGGTAATACCATATCGGGATCCCAACGATAGTCCATTCTGCCATATGGGTATCGTAGGATCATCTATGGCATATGACACCACACACATGCTAGCTCAGCCATAAAGTAATGGCCACCCTCCCCACCCCCATGATGAACCAAGATAGTTGCCCATCGCATCAATCATGGCTGTTGTGCACCCAATGCATCCAAAAAAACTCTCGTGTGAAACATAAGCACCCTCTCTAAGAACTAGGCCACCAAGATAGACCCAAAGGAAAAATCACTGGAGTCAGTAGCCCGACACTGGTTAAGCTTCCCTATCATATTGGTGTGTAGCATCAAGCCCCAGGAAAAAGTATCTACACCTAAGGCCCTCTACATGATCCTCAGCTGACTACCACTACTTCTGTTGAGTAGCGAGGGATCCATAGACCCTCACAATAATCACTACAATGCAATGATACACAAGGGCATCTATCACCCCAATCCTCACCACCGAGCCTGACATAAAGTCCTGCCTAGTACAGTATGTATGTTCCAAGTTAGCCAACTGGCCATCCCCTGACAACACGAGATCAACAGGTAGAGGGCTTCCTCAAAAGGGAGCCCATTCAAGAAATACACATCCTCTGTCACAGAGAATGTGAGATTCTCTCCCCGCACAATGAAGCACTATAGATTATTTCTCCACCTAGATATAAAAAAATGTAGCAGGTACTCTTGTGCCCGCAACAGTGAGCATTCAAAGAACTTTAGCAACCCACGGGCTACCAAAGGTCCCTGCACACGTGGCTCCTCATCTCTCACTTCCTCTCTAAGGTGCTTACATTCTGTCTCCCTCCAGTGGAAAGACATCCTCAACTGGTCAACTGCATCCACATACACGATACTTTATCAGACATCACAACCCATAAAACCACTCCAAATCTCAAAAAGACAAGTTTTTTACACTCCCCATCTTTGCCTCATGTGCGCGGTTATTTTCCCCACAGGCGTGCACATATGTGCACCTATTATTCCCATAGTTGCACATCAATGAGCACCTATAAAAAACACAGGGCACATCTATGCACCCCTGTCACACACACAAACGTGCATCCATGCATGCCTGTTCGCTACACAATTGCTCACACATGCGCAACTGCTAGAGAAACGGTCGTGCATGCGTGCGCAACTGTTCTTTGAACATGCACACATCCAATGCATGCATGTTTTCCCCATTCAAGTGCCCCCATGCATGTTTTTCCCAATTATATATGCACACCCAAGCGCGATAATCCTTTGATCACCCGTGCACTTTGGGCCCACTCTCACAAAATTTCTCTGTACGGCCCTGCCCAAAATAGCAAACCCAATTACTATGCAGGAGGATGAGACCACTAACCTAGCTCTCACAAATCCTAGATAGGCTGGCTCAAACTACCAGAATCTCCAAATCTCCTCTCGACCCTCTCGTCCACTCACTATAGAAGCAGGTACAAATAAGGTGGCAATATGGGCCCTGCAACTATATATAGTCCCTTTTGCCAAACTTCCATGCTCAATTATACGAGCTCTGAGTGTCCTTTTTCCGATTCATCTTCAACCATGGGATCAGGATCCCTCCACCTACACTCTCACATTCCTTGGGTCACCATCCGTCCTCGACCCTAGGGAGCCTTTTTCTCACATCACACCCAAGTACGCATGCTCATGTTCAACATTATCGAATAACTATTATATGTTCTTTATCTACAGATATTGTTCATGTCAGGTATTCAGTTTTCATCTATGCAGGTACTTGGCCATCACACACTAGTGCATCCCCTTCAGGTATATGATCGACACTGGAATGTAGTCA
Organism: Picea mariana; assembly: GCA_032191745.1. Classification (NCBI taxonomy): domain Eukaryota; kingdom Viridiplantae; phylum Streptophyta; class Pinopsida; order Pinales; family Pinaceae; genus Picea; species Picea mariana. Next base: position 4,246 of record JASDQU011249052.1, read on the forward strand.
TTCCCTTTGAATATTCATTGCATCTCCTAGTCACACCCTTCGACATTCGCCTCTAGGATCCTCCCATCTGACTCTACAGTACTCTCACCTCCACTGCATTTTCATTGCTGTTACCCGGTAGCATTCTCCCTTACAAGAGTTGTCCCATTCATAGTCCCCTTTGTGGCACTTTGACACTCATGATGCTTTCACCCCCTAGGGATGGGAGTCTCGATAGTCTTACTCATGTTCGTGAACCAACCACATACTCCTTCTCCTCATTTTGCTAGCTTTCCCAATGGACTCCTAGGACATCTCCTACCGGTTATCATTTGACTGCACCTCTGCAGTATCATTATCCCTCCATTTCATCCACAGTTAGTTTTCCCATATATAGATTTCCCTCCATTCATTTACCCCATACAGAAACCCACCTATGGGGCCCCCACACTCCACCAGTTCCCCACTCCACTTGCGCCTTCATAGGCCAAGCCATATTACACTAGGGCACCCATTTCCGTATTTGCACACTTATACCACATTATTATTTATTCCTTTGGTAAATGTACAAAGCCTTTCTTTCCAGCATTTACATAGTTTTTGTGATTGTCTCCCTTATCCACCTTATTTTTTCGGCAAAGCAACCCGTGTCACCCTTGGTTGGGGCATTCATTACCTTCTACTCTTGTTGAAATCGTCCATAAACCTTGAGTATCCCATAGTCCATGTACCTGCAATCTCTTAGTTTGTCCACTTTGTCATGCCTCTGGCACCATTTAACCCACGTCTAGTCATCCCCCTGATGCTAGATTTAGTTTCATGGTTGTTTCCACTCATACTTCACATATATCCCCAACCAAGGGAAGTCTTGAGTCTCACCACATCTTGACTTCATCCATAAACCTCATCAGTTCATGATCTCATCCAGTGGATTTCATGAATCCCTTTGCTTCTTGGAGTCGCGTCTCCCTTTCTGTCGACATCAACACAATTTCTAGAAAGGCGATAGTATATTGACTCTCATTCCCTTTACAATGAGGAGTCTCAGATGACACAGAGAGAAACGCCATTGTTCTTTGTTTTTGTTGACCCCCATAACATTCGAATTCAACTTTATCTCATGTTATGGCGGGTCTTACTTTGTGACTATTGCAGTATTTTTTATATTTTTTGAAGACCTCTTAAATTTGTTAGGGCTATCAATGCTCATGAATTATCGACACTTCTTACAGGTGTAGTCACCTCTTTTCAGAGTATGTTCACCATAAGAATTTTCCTCTACCATTATCAAACCACTCCAAATGGTGTTGCATTTATCTATGTCAACATACCACTTCAGTTATTGTCTTACACATTTTTGAGTTACATGACACGAGCATGGGGCATGCCCGCCTCGTTTGTACACAGTTTTATTTTTCCACACCTAGCGAAATTTTTGGGTCCCACAGGTTCCCCTCTCCCTCCAATGGGTCACTCTTGTAATTCCTCTCAACACTCTTTCTTACAATGGTACTCTCAGTAGAAGAAACATTGATGTTTTCAGATATACGTATGCTCCTAACCTCACACCTCAGGGGGCATCTATTATCACTGAAATTTTGTCCGCAAATGGCTATAGAAATCCAACAGCTCCAAACACCTATTAGTTCATTCATGGCCCAAAAAATGAATTTTCAAATGGCACAAACTATACAATTGGTTATAAAATCAGCATGCACTCAGAATATAAAGGAAGCATGCACACATGCACTAGTCAAAAATGTAGGGAAAGCACACATGCGCCCTATGCGCAATTGTGGATGAAAAAATCCATGCAGACCTCAAAACCGCGCATTAATGATTCTAGTTGGCCTCCCACCCACTTATGGTTCATCTCCCAAGTCAATTTGACCCCCAAATCCGAGCTGAATCCAAGTGGGGGGCTGGTCAAAGAACTAAAGGTGCCCTAAAGGTCCCCTTGTTCACACTAAAGACCGGTTGGATAATGTCTCAAATCTTTTCTATAAAAAGAGGACATGGGTGCACTATATTTTCAAGAATATATTTGTATTGTTATGCTGCCTCTATTCTCCTGCAAGGAACCTCTTTCCTCATTGGAGCATATAAGCACCATTTCATTGGGCTATTCACATCACCTCTTGAGTGAATGAGCTTTGGATTTCTTCACCATTTCCTTTTAGTTTGCTATTTGTAAGAAGATCTCTCTCATTGGGGTTTTAAGATCCCTCTCTTGGAGGAAGAGGAGACCCATAAGTCTCCCTTTCTCTTTGTTATTTTCCCACTAATACAATCTATCCATTGGTGGCATGAATATCAGTTTTTATTTTGTTCTATTTCCCTTATGCACTTTAGTTTAGTTTATTTAATTGTTGTTATCTTAGTTGTTTGTTTGTTTCTTGTTCTTGACATTTCTAAATCTTGCACTAACTTCTGTCTTGTCCAGCTAACCCAACTGGACTTGCAAGTGTCCCTCTTTTTCTCATTCAGGTGTCGAAAAGGATACAAAAAGGTAGACAAAAATCAAAGGAAGAAGAAAATGAATCAATGGAACAAATTTACGAAGAAGAAACAAACGATGAAAAATAAGGGGAAGAGGAAGAGGATCTGATAGAAACAAAAGAGCAAGTTTAGCAAGTAACTCCAAAAACACCTAGGAGATGAGTACAAAAGAATCATCCTTCAAATCAGATTATCGGAAACAAAGACACAGTAGTTGAGCCTAGAAGAAGAATCTGTTCACCAGAACAAACGCACCTAGCACTCACATCTATGATTGAACCAACCTATTTTGAAGAGGCTAGCAAGGATGAATTTTGGAACAAGGCCATGGATGAAGAATTGGATCAAATAGAGAAAAATGACACTTGGGAATTGGTTCCAAGATCAAAGGATAAGAATGTGATCGACACAAAGTGGGTATACAGGAATAAATTGAATGAAGATGGACAGGTTACAAGGAACAAAGCTACATTGGTATGTAAAGGATATGCACAAGTTGAAGGAATCGACTTTGAAAAGACATTTTCCCCAGTTGCCAGAATAGAAGCTATCTGATTGCTTTTAGATTATGCGTGCTCCAAAAATATTAAAGTGTATCAGATGGACATAAAATCATCTTTTCTGAATGAGGAACTTGAATAAGAAGTCTACATTGAACAACCAGAAGGATTTCAGTTGTCATAGAATGCAGATTATGTGTGTAAATTAAAGAAGGCCTTGTATGGTCTAAAATAGGATCCTAGAGCATGGTACTCTAGACTAGATAAATATCTACAGCAAGCAGGGTTCAGAAAAGGAAGTGTAGACAACAACCTCTACATCAAGGTAAGTCAAGATAGTATTTTATGAATTGAAGATTATGTTGATATATTTTTGGTAGTGATGATGACAGGTTAAGCTAGAAATTTTCAAAGGATATGCAAAATGAATTTGAAATGTCATTACTTAGAGAACTATCCTTCTTTTTGGGACTTCAGATACGTCAAAGAAACCAAGGAATTTTTATTTCTCAAACCAAGTATATCAAAGAAATGCTAAAGAGGTTTGGAATGGAAGATTGCAAACCAGTTATCACTCCCATGCAAACCAGTTGCAAGTTAAGTAAAGATGATGATTCAAAGTATACATATTAGAGGCAATACATGTCAGTGATTGGTAGCCTACTATATGTGAAAGCATCCAGACCAGATGTAATGCAGGCATTTGGATAGGTGGCATGATTTCAATTAGCACCAAAGGAATCACATGTGTTAGCAGTGAAGAGTATTTTCAGATATCTCAAAGGAACAAAAGAGTTTGGATTATGGTATCCAAAAGGAAAGGATCTATCTCTTATTGCCTACACAGATCTAGATTGGGAAGTTTGTATTGATGACTAACGAAGCACCAGTGGAGCATCGTTCTACTTGGGTGAGTGTTTAGTATCATGGATAAGCAAGAAACAATCATCAATATCTTTTTTTATAGCCAAGGAAGAGTATATTGCAGCAACATGTTGTACACAGGTTCTTTGGATGAAACAAACTCTGACAGATATACAAGTTGAGTATGATGATCTCATTCCAATCTATTGTGATAATATAAGTGCCATCAGTATCTCAAAGAACCTGGTGATGCACTCCAAGATGAAGAACATCCCAATAAAGTATCACTTTCTACTCAAACAGGTTGCAGAAAAGAACATCAAAGTTGAGTATATGGGCACAAAAGAATACTGGCAAACATCTTTACAAAACCACTTCCATGGGAAGCCTTTGAGTATATTCACTAGGGACTCAGAGTTATTTCTACTCCAAAATGAATGCTTTTGAATGCTTATCTTATATTTCTTAGATGTACATGAGGAAGAACCATAAAGACGATAGTTCAGTTAGAGGAGCATCCATGGATGGAAATATACCTTTGTCATTGATGACAAAGGGGGAGAGATTTATCAGATGTAAAGGACATAGGCATGATTCTAGGGGGAGCAATGGTCACAGAGATGCAGAGGACAAAGGCATGGTTCCAGGGGGAGATTGAGTGATATGACTTCAGTATTGCATGAAATGATTTCAGTATTGCATCAAAGTGTTTCCATCAATTCCAAAGGGGGATATGTTTTATTAAATTTGGCTGTCATTGATGTCAACCCTTGAAGAAAGTATGGTAGCGAATTCCGATAGCACAAAGGTTTGGGTAATGGAACCAAGGTTGTTTCATGTATAATGGTATGAGTTTTAATATATTTGAAGGTAATACTATTCTATATGGATAGTACATTTCATTCCATTTCTGATGGTATCTGGAACGTCACATAACTCCTCATGGTTAGAGAGCTATGGCCATGAGAAGTTGGAGAACCCAAGTTTGGATAATGGACCCAAGTTTGTTTGATGGATAATGGTATGTGTTTTGATATCTTTTCAGGTAAGAATATTCTATATGGATATTGCATGTCATTCCATTTCTGGTGGTATGTGGAACGTCACATAAATCCTCACGGTTTCAGAGTTATGGCCTTACGAAGTTGGAGGACCCACATATATCATCTAGAAGCCCCAAAAGGTCAAAGTAGTCAAAGTGGCTTAAGAGATTTTAGAAGGTAAATAATGAATTGAAGTGATGAGTGTACTATAATTCAAAGTGAATACAAAATAAATTATTTAAATAATAAATTTAATTGAGAAATTAGAAGTGGGTTAACCCTAAAATAAGGAAAGTGAGCAAAGTGACCTAGAAGATGCTTCTAAGGAAGCTACTTGTAGAGTATAAATAAGAGGCAAGGCTCTCCCATTTTACATAAAACTTGAGCATATTGAATATCTATAGGTGACTGCGGTAACCAAAGGATAGTTAAGCTGAATTTCAGAGGGAAGGTGAATAAAAGAAGGTCGGAATTCAAGGGAGGATAAAATTTTTTGATGATGCTTTCTAAGGTATGTTATTTATAGGTCATCTCACCATTTTCAAAATAACGTTTTTTCTAGAATTAATCAGATCATGAAATTTATAGGCCATTGAGGAAACATATCCAAGTATCTGTGTTAAAAATTTCATCTTGTGGGTCATTGTATTTTTGGAGTTACACTCCGTGGAAAATAGGTTTTGTGGCTAGTCCTGAAACTAGTCTAAAACAAGTGTTTCGGGTAAAAATGTCATTACTTATTCATAGCATATCCAAATTCAGTAATACCAAATGTGTTGGTTATAGTACAGTCTGTAGTACTTTTTGTAACATTTTCATATCTAATCAACAAATATTTCGTGTGGGGCACACTCTACAAGGTCTCTCTCTAGAATAAGCCAAAATTTAGCAAGGTATGCCCTTTTTTCTATAACTCCTTTTCTAAGAAGTTCCAAGTAGTGACACCTGGAAGAATTGTATAAAACAAACTGAAGAAAAATGTGTAGTATTTCCAAATCTTTGTTCATTACAGGTACATATTTATGATTATTTCAGGTTAGGGTTTTTGACTAATCCCAAACTAGTCATGTGAAACTAAAGAAAAGTTTGATGAAAATGCTAGTCTCTTGTTGTGAAAGTTAAAGAAGGTTTGCAGGTATGTGATCATATACACTAGGTCTATTACAAAGTTACAAATCATATTTGGATGATGAAATTGATGAGGGATTTTGGTTGAGGTACATGTTGGGTACATGGTTGAGAAAAGTAGTTGTTGAGTTGGCACATACATGAGGTGTATAGTTGATGGTGTTGGTACATATTGATGAATCATAGTTGATGAGTAGTTGACACATGATTGGTACATACTTGGTACATGGTTGGATGCACTTTTTTATGGTACAGTTTGATTACAGGTTGTTTGGTACAGATTGGTGCATGGTTGATGCACTTGTTTATGGTATAGGTTGATTATAGGTTGATGCATGGTTGATGCATGGTTCAGGTTTATTGGTATAGTTTTATAGCGGTATATCTCACAGTGATAGTGGGACAGTGGTTCCATAATTCTACTTCTACTTCAGGGAGGTTGGACGGGGCAAGGACAAGTGGTTGTAGCCGAAGAACATAGGAGGTTGTAGCCTCCTTCTGATTGTAGACAGAGAATAGGAGAGTTCAATATTCCCTCAGGTTGTAGCCTGAGAAACAAGGGGGTTGGATCCTCCTTCCAGTTGTAGCTAGAAAACAAAGGAAGTTGGTGCTTCCAATGAATATAATTCTTCAAGACATATAAGAAAAAACATTTCATGCTTTTCTCCCGTTTTGGGTTTCCACGTAAAACACCAGTGTACTGTGTATGTGTATGATTTTTCATTTGTTCATTTATTATTTACTTTGAATTTATTGGATGATAATGCTACATTGATGTAACACTTGGATTATATGGTTAAAAAGGATTAAATTTCTCTATTACTGATTCACCCCCCCTCTCAGTAATCCAACAAGGGGAATATTAAAGTAATGAGACAATGGGAAAAAAGACTAAGTATAGAATGAGAGAGTGAATAGGGGTGAAGGGAAAGGAGAGGATAGAACATGTGACTTAGAACATTTTCCATATTTCTTCTTGTAACACCTCCATTAGACTTTGGGACAGAAGTATGTGTATCTTGGTCATGGAGACTTCGATTTTGATTCTGTGAAAGGAATGGTGAAGATGATACCGAGGGTTGTGCAATGAACATATAATAGGTCAAAAATATTCATCTTCCAATATCATTTTTTATTATTATTCCAAGAGCAGGAATATATAGGTGACCAAATTTTGGTCAACAGGTGGCTTAGTTGGTGATTTTATGAGTCAACAAGATCCACCTTTCTTGAAAGCATGTCCCCGAGCCTCTTTGGATTGATCTCTATTGGGTTCCTATTTCAACCTTCTCTTAATCCGGAAACCCAAGACAAATACCACTTGAGGTTCTTGGTTGTAGGTCATTGTTATGTCATTTCCCAATGCTTTCTCTCTATTTGTTGTAATCAGTTTCATGAATTATGACCTAACATAAGGACCTATTCCTTGATATGATTGCATTCACTCTCTTTGAAATCTTACCAGGTATGCCCCTTGAGATGTTCAACATGATTAGATTGACATGTGTCCTGAATCTAGTCAACATCGATCTCCTTTTATTATATGAGTCTCTATTTGCAACATGGACATGGAACACTGACTGGTATGGAACCCTGGTGTGGAACCACAATGGACATGGAACACTGACTCATGTGCAACTCGACCTTATTTTCCTAGATTGTATTTTTATTTTTATTTTAAATTTTGTATATATTTTGTGTATTTTTTATTTTGTTTTAATTTCATTTATTTATTTATTTCTTTTTGTTTTTATTTTTACATTTATTTGTTATTTTTGTATTTATTTATTTCCATTTGTATTTTACCCTTGGTTTTGCAAAAACAGGTGGTTTGATTGCACATGGTAATTTTCCATGGTTTTCCCTAAAGTTACATTAGATATTTTTTTTTACATGGGGAAAATCAAGTTCACTTTCAAAAATGTTTTTACATGGATCAAATTTATTTTACATGAATAAACTATTTGTTACATCATGTGTTTTTCATAAAATCCTAATGTATAATATGTACATTCTCATTCTTTTTCACACCCTATAAAATTAGAAACAATTTGACTTTTGATATATATATATATATTCCTTTATTTCATTTTTATTCCTTTATATATATATATTCCATACAATGTGTTCCATATATATATATATACAATGTGTTCCATATATATATATATTTATTCCATATATATATACAATGTGTTCCATATATATATATATTCCTTTATTTCATTTTTATTTTATTTTTCCACTTATCCCATAAGTCCTAAGATGTATATTCTTATCATTTAATTTAATTTTAGTATCATATTAACTTATAATTTAACTTTTCCATTTTTTCCCCACTCATTAAAATTTAACGTAATATTTCATGGGACTTCTTTCTAGGCTGTCCCCATTGGTCTTCATCTCCACTTCACAGTAAATTCCATGGGAAAATACCACTAAGACACACCTCCTATCTTCATGGAATCCCTTCCTCCCCGAATACCTCAAAATGACAACATAATATCATTTTAATATTTCTCTTTGGAAATTATACTCATTGAATGTGCGTGCATAGTGTTGGGGCCTATCCATACTCCATCAGAATACGATAGTCATCAGAGTGGTAAACTACGATAGCCATCAGAATGGTAAATTACGTGAGCTAACCCATTTCGATGAGCTATCACTTTGATAGCCCATTGGAGTGATGTCCCGTCAGAATAGGTATAGAGTTATTTAACACACATTTCATTTTTGTATTTATTATTTTTATTTATTTTATTAATTTTTATGCAAGTGGTGGATTATTTGTATTTTTATTAATTTTTTTTTTTAACGTAGATTAATTTAATTAATTTTATTATTTTCCCTTTTTATTTATTTTTATATTATTTTACTATTTTAATTAGGATTATTATATTACTTTACTATTTTAACTAGGATTATTGGCCAAAATTACAACACAATCCATAGGTCCTATGCCTTCACTATGTTCCTATACAAATTAGGTAAAGGGGCTAAAAACTATTAAAACCATTCAATTTTGGATTGCCTTATGCATTTAGGATTTTTATTTTTAGGTTAAAGATCAATGGTCCAGATTCACCCACAAGCAGATCAAGGGTTGTTGAGCACTGATTTTCAAAAGGACATATCTCAAGTTGTAGGCATTGGAATCGAGCCCATGATACCTTGTTGTAAAGGTATCTAGATGAAGAATGCATTGGGATATCATTTAAGGCCGAAACAATGACGAAAATCTCCATAAAATGTGAAAAACAGAAGGTCACGAATTTGGGGGGGGGGGATTGACCATGCAAACTTCAAACAACCATATCTGAGGCTAGATGAAACAAAATCATTCCTAGGATAGCTCACCAGAAAGATAAAAAAATAAATAAAAAGAGATGGCACAACAAGTATTGACAAATTAAGGGAAGAAACTCTCAGAAAACAAAAGAGGCCCAAATTTAATTGGAAAACAGGTTGTGCAATGTTCAAACAGTCATATTTGAAGCTACATGAGTCAAAAACAGACTAGCAAGAACATGATGGAAGGATAATACAGAGGAGAAGAATATCAGATGATATTAATCACTAGGTTGGCACTAGAAATGTCCAAAATAACTCGAAGAGAAGAAGGCGACACCAATGTGAATATTTAATTATATTTGTAAATGAATATCATTTATGAATTACCTTAAGAAGAGAATAACCACTCACAGGTCTCTTCAACTTCTGTTTATAATTCTCATATTTTCATTTTCGAAAATCTAAAATAAATCCAAGATTCAAAATGAGAAAACGAAAGGAAACGAAATGAACAAACGCAAGAACTTAGGAATTTCTTTTGTCTGATAAAAGAGAAATCACTGAATGAAAGAGAGGACTTTTTCCCATTGTATAGATTGATAATACTCCTATTTATAAATATATGAAGTGTAGAATGCATTTTGGAAGTCATAATTGTTAGCAAATGTGTTTGGGACTAATCCATAAATGTGTTTGTCATTTAATTTTTTCGAGTATTGATCACTTTAATTGTTTATATGCTTAGTATTTGGAATGCTTGTGTTGTTTTGATTTCTTCTAGGTATAGGGATAATGTTACAGGTCTTATTTGCAACCAATTGTGATAATATATACAATATTATTTTTATAACATTTTCTTGGTTGCCATGAACTATTTTTGTTGTCAAAATATCACTTTAAACTATGTTATCATAAGCCCACCCAGTTCTTGATTTTGTCATATACAAAAAAGAAAATTAACACTTTTAGATTTAAGAGTTGATTTTCAATTGTCGTATTTGTGGTGGTGCTAGTGGTCAAGGCCACATTTAAACTAGGTCATATTTTTAACTCCAAGAAAAAAGTGGTGCTACTGGTTGTTAGATTTTCTTTACGTATAGAGGAGTAGTGTTAACAATGTCCTTTTATTACTTTAACGTTAACAGATATATCATAGATTGAACAATAATAACAGCATAAACAATAAACAAGAGTACACAAGAGATTTATCCTGGAAAAACCCCAAATGGGGGAAAAACCAAGAAAACTTTCCTAGATAGATTATGTCCACAATATTCCAACCATACACCAGTTCTCAAGAGAAACAAAGAATAAATAGACCTTAACACTAGGTTAGTGCACAATCTAGTGCTTCCAGATGCAACAACAACACCATACAACTAGAGAGTACCTCCTCAGAGAGATAGCACACAAGAGAAAGCCACCACCAAGAATAACCAAGAACCTCAGATATTGATGCACTGCATCTTCTTCTTCTCCTACTTAGGCTTATGCCTTATTCTTATTCATTAGAGAGTGAGTGTCTATGTGTCCAAATGAGCTAGATGTCTCCTTGATTTATAGTCTTCAAGTCACCTAGTTGGGCCAACTTCTTCTCTGGGAATCTTATTTTCACTTTATTCTTTTCCTTGTGGAACGAATTCTATTCTAGGGTATTCTTTCGAAGTTCAATGGTCTTCCTAGACTTCCATAGTCTTCTTCTCTTATAATAAAGGTTGTCTAGAGGAAATCTCCTCCCGCAACTACCAAAACATCAACACTCCCTCTTAGCTAGGGAGGTATCTTTCCACAATGTCTTCATCTAGTAGTCCATTGACTACTCTATGATCAACTAGTAGCACACAACTACTACCATGCCATTGGTAGCTCAAATCATTCTTCACGGTCTCCAAGACTATGTTGCAATCATCTAGTAGCACACAACTACTCATATTGTCTAGTAGTACACAACTATTGTCGTAGTCCAGTTGTTTGCAACTACTTCCATATTCCTCCTCAATGTGTTATGATCAAATAGTAGAACACAACTACTTCCAAGTGGTCTGGTAGTCTCAATGGAAATAAGATAGTAGCACACAACCACTACAATGCCATACAATCTGTTGCCAAATCATAGTAGTACACAACTATTGTTCAATAGTACACAACCACTACTATAGTAGTACAAAAATATTGTCCAGTGATACACAATCGCTTCCAGTGGTACAAAACCACCATAGTAGCACACAACTATTATCCAATGATACACAAACACTTCCAGTGGAAAACATTCACCATAGTAGCACACAACTACTGTCTAGTAATACATAATCACTTCTAGTGGAACACATCCATCGTAGTAGCACACAACTACTATCCATTGACATAAAGTCACCGCCATAGTATCATGACTATGCATGTGATATTTCTTCTCCCATCAGGTATGGCAGTGAATTACCCCCTTAATCACCTCACATGACTAATCTAGGGAACCCTTGGCTAGAGGGGTTAGCCGATAAGAGGAGAAACAACACACCTCCCTCTTAACGAGGGTGGACATTATGCATCATGCCAAGCTTGTATTCGAAGTATTCACACTTCACTCTATACAGAGGCTTGGTGAGAATGTTCCCTATCTTCTCATTTGTGGATATGTACTAGAGCTCCACAAATCCTCTCTACACCATGTCTCGGATGTAAAGATATTTGATATCTATGTTCTTTGAATTTTCATGAAAGACAAGATTCTATTAAAGCTTCATGTAACTTTGATTTTCACAATGTATCAAAGGTGTCTCCAACTTTAGATAAAATGTCCCTACAAGCAACTTTCGAATCCACACTGCTTCACAACTTGTCACACTAGCTGCGATATACTCTGCCTCTGTTGTACTGAGTACCATTGATGTCTTCTTCCTCCTCAACCATGACATCATACATGATCCCAAACTAAAGCAACATCTAGATGTGCTCTTCCTATCCACTACACTCCCTTCCCAGTTAGAGTCTGTATATCCGTGCAGCTTCACATCTCCACCCAAGACATGTCTCAATCCATATCCAATCGTACCACATAGGTACCTCAACATATAATTTGTTTCAATCCAAGGTACACGTCTAGGTTCAACCATGTACTGACTCAAGGTGTTCACTGCAAAGCATATGTCCAGTTTGGTGTTAACCATGATCTAAAAATAGGGGGCTAACTTGTTTTGCTATGCAAGCACCCTCTACTCCATTAAAATAAACTTCAAGACCAAGAGGATTTATGTGTCAAGTTTATGCTTCTTTTATGTTTTTATGTGTGAGGTTTTTAAAAGATTAAATATGTTGTTTACATAAATACAATAACAAAATTAACTTGCAACAAATAATAACCAGCAAACACTCACAACAAGAACAACATGATAAAGGATTTCACCCCCAACTCGGCTACATCTTCTTGAGCCTCCATCAATGGACTAGGCTCTCTAGGATTAGTTTGTCAAAGATTATTTTACAAGCTACTGCTCAACTCCAATGGATTTACTAACTGTACCATTGGGTTCATAATACATTAAAACCCCAAAAATGACTATTAGATCTCTGAAAACGGACCATGGTTCATCCAAGCATGACCTCTTCTACATGTGGCCTTGAGCTTCCCTAAGATTCCTTATGGAAAAAACACCTGTAAAAGTCCTCAACTGCCTTTGAAACCTGTACCAATGTGTTCATAGCATAACAATTAGTCAAAATGACTATTCAATCACAGAAAATAGACGTGGGCTCATCTGAGCATGACCTCCATCAATGGTGGCCCTAAGCTCCCTCGAGCTCCCTGAAACTTCAATGGTGTAAAACCTGCAATAGAAGTCTCCAAATTCCTTTTAAAAATATGCCAATGGATTCAGAACATCCAAAAACCCCTAGCTAGGATTTTTTGGCACCTCATTTGGCCAAAAAATGAAGAAGTTAGGCCTCCTGCCATTTTTCTCCTTCAAGCTTGTTGTCTTTGGTTCGCCAATTCGCACCTCATGTGTGAGTAACCTAGCTTCTAGGAATTTCCCGTGCCTAAACCCAGCACACGCACACATGCCCATGAAATGCACCAAATTGTCGCACCATTAACGGAATTAGGGCCCCCAAAGGTGGAGGTGTCGGGCGCATGGGGGTCATATGGCCACGTCCCAGTGCATAAAAAGTGCTCCGTGCATGAAAGCTTGTGAGTGTGACAAGTAGTGAGGCACATGGGTGGGGACCGTTTAAAAATGTGCGCACAAACTCCATGTAGTGGTCACATGTAAATGGCGCACAAAACTGAGGGTTGGGGCTAATCCCCCGCCCGAACCCACGCCCAAATGCAACATTAAACACGTTTAAATATATGTGAATACATATATATAACAAGAACTAAAGTTTGGCGTGCCAGTTGGTCGACCTTTGCCAAGACTTTTCATGTGTGTGGAGTTCCAAGGTTTGACCCCCATGGACTCCACAAACTTTTAAACACCAAAACTATAGCACAGTGCCACATGGTAGCCCATGCCTGGGACACATGCCACCACCTCATTTGCTAAAAAATGCCACGTGTCTCAAAATGATTCATTCATGTGTCCTATCAATCGACTTCCAACTCAAATCATGCCACATCAGCAATTCCACGTGTGAGGTATGGACCTGCCACGTCATCACTTGTACGGAATGTATAGTCAATGTTTTTTTTTTCCTGTTTGGGAAATCAAACATAACATGATATCTTACTCATTTGATGTTCGTTTGAGCCCGTTCTATGTGCATTGAGTTAGTGACAATGAGGCCTATGCACCCGTTCATTTTGGGGAGATTCTGAACACTTTGTTGTTTGCGCTAAAATTTGACCCCTGGTCCAGATTTTGATCAAACCAGGTACATCAAGGATCCAATTAGTTTTATGTACATCGTGGGATCCACCGAATCTAAAGATGAATCATTCAAGAGATTCAAATTTATCATCATAGTTGTAGCCATGGACTTGCAATCCATCATCTCAAATCTCTGCAGGATCTCAATAGTATATTTTCCTTGGCTAAGGAAAATCTCATATGGCCTATGCCACACCTCCAATCCCAAGAAGTAATGCACTAGACCTACATCCTTCATATCGAACTCTAAAGTGAGCTCCCTCTTGCACCCAACTATGAGCTTCTCATCACCTGTTATAAATAGGTCATCCACATGTATGACCAAGATCAATAGACAACCACTCTCAACCTTGTAGTAAAGGTTGGGATCTACATCACTCTTGGTAAATCCCAATCTCATAAGGTACTTATATATCCTAGAATACCATGCCCTAGGTGCCTACTTGAATCTGTACAAGTCCTTCTTCAATCTGCACACATGGGACTCCTTCCCATGGATCACAAAACCTTGTGGTTTCTCTATGTACACTTCTTCCTCTATTACACCATTCAAAAAATGAGTCTTGACATCCATCTGGTGTAATTTCCATCCCATTATGGAAGCAATCACAATAATCGATTTGAAGGAAGTGTACTTTTCTACAGGAGAAAATGTCTCATTGTATTCTTCTCCCTCTATCTGGGAGAACCCTCTAGCTAGAAATATTTCCTTGTACCTCTCTATGCTATCATCTGCAACATGATTGATCTTGTAGATATATTTGGAAGTTACAACTAACTTCCCTTCTGATCTCCAAACCACTTCCCACACATCATTATTCATGATGGACTAGTATTCCTCCATGATGGCATCCTTCCATTCCTATTTCTTAGCAGCTTCTTCAAAGATGAAAGGTTTTGAATCAATGATTCTACTCATCAGTGCCACATAGTTGGAAAACTTTTGTTGTATCTTTCTCTCTCTAAAAGATCCTTTGGGAGCTGCTTGTCCTTCAACTTCCTGCAAGGTGTTTCGGAGCCAAGTTGGCCTCTTCCTTGTGGTTGCAACTTCTCTGGGTGGATCTGCAAGCCTCTCTGACTCTACCATCTCATTTTGTTCTTCTGGAATGGGATTATTTAGATTAGAGTCAACGATGATTGCATCCCTTGGAGCCTCTTTCTTCTCTTAGTCTTCATCCTTTTGAGACTCCCTTGATCTTTTGAAGGCTTCATCTTCATTAAAATTTACATCCCGACCCATCTCAATCTGTATCTGCCCGGGGATGTATATTCTATAGGCCTTTGAAATCTCATTGTATCCAATGAAGATACCCTTCCTTCTTGAAGGCTCCAACTTCATTCTCTTTTCCTTGGGAACATGAATGTACATTGGACAGCCAAATATCTTCAAGTGGTTGACCTCTGGATTCTTTCCATTGAACACCTCTTCGAGTGTCTTGTTCCCCAATATCTTGTGAAGAATTCTATTATGTACATACATGAATGTACTGGATGCTTCTACCCATAGGTGCATGGGTAGATTTTGGTCATGGATCATTTCTTTAGTTGATTCAACAATCGATATGTTCTTTCTCTTTGCAACCCCATTCGGCTGAGGGTTGTGGGGAGTTGTCAACTGCTTCTTAATTCCTTCTTCTCTATAAAAGTATTTGAATTCATTTAAGGCGTACTCACCTCCATTTTCATATCTCAAGATCTTAATCTTCCTTTCAAAGAGATTCTCAAATAAAGCCTTGAACTCTTGAAACTTGTTGAGGACTTCATATTTTTCCTTCAAGAAGTAGATCCATGTCTTACATGAATAGTCATCTATGAATAATACATAGTATACAAAGTTTCCTAAAGATGGCATCATCGTCTGTCCACATACATCAAAGTGTATGATTTCCAAGATCCCTTTGGATCTACTATCACTACTAGTAAAGCTTCCCTTGGTATTCTTACCAAGTGTGCATCCTTTGCATACTCCATCACGTTCTACTTGGATGTCTGGTAGACCTGTAACCATCTTGCTCAATATTGGTAGTGTTGTATAGTTTATGTGAGCAAGTCTTCAGTGCCATAGCTCACTAGAGCTCACATTCTTATGTACAAGAGCTTGTTCTTGGTGTCCCTTCAATTTATACAATCCTCCCTTTCTGACACCAATCACAATAGCTTTATCTATGCTTTAATTCTTGGGCCATAGAAGAACTTGGCCATCCAAAAAAGCTACTCTAAAACCTTTATCTTCTAAAGTAGAGATGGAAAGTATATTCTTCTTCAAACCTTGATCTGGATTTAGGAGCAGAACAAACTGATTAACAGACTGAATATAATAAGCATAGATATATGAAGAATAACATAGATATCCAATGAACAATATCTTCTATTGAATAAATGAAATAGGTTGAAACTGTAAAACTGTAGAACTGAAACACTTGCTCAAATGGTGGTATCTATCTCTGAGAAGAGATGTGGCTTCTATGCACATCTGTCTGAGCAGAATGATTACAATGAGGATCCAGAGGCATTTTTGATATTACTCATGAATGCCAAAACCCTATACATCCAAAAACCTAACCCTAGGAGGTGAAACGCCAAAATTCATGTGGGCCCCTATGGGTAAGCTGGTACCTCAACTTCTCGGGGTCGTAACTTTTGCATACGACCTCCGTTTTAGGTGCATGATAGCCTGTTGGAAAGGTATTTCATAGAAATACACATTACACCATCAAACTCTAACCCATTATTTTTGTAGGAAAATTCCCTTGCGGATAGGTGAATGTCCTCCTGGATCCTAGACCCCTATGACCAAGACAAAAAAATGCTAGCATTAGACACTGGCATTCCTTTAAATGTAGCTAAACAAGTCAAACAAAAAAGAGGAAGAAAGTATGATGTATCGTTTCCTGAAGCTTGTCCTTAATTAGTCCAGTATGAACTTGATCTTCAGGCCCTTTATCTGCAATTCAATAGACAACAAAGACAATGCATGCTTCCTATTCCACCAAGATTAGTTTAAACTAGATTTATCAAGAAAAGACAAGTCTATGCAATCATACAGAAACTTGAAGGAAACAGACCAAACATATATTAATGAGAACATTACAAGGCACTTACAATATGTAAATACAGATTTAGTAGCTTCTCCAAGTCCTCCTTGTCCAACCCCTTGCTCGAAAGACCCATGATTAGAATGATAATACTTTTTGCTGATATTTTCCCCCCTTTTCACCATGAAAATTCCTCCTTTTATAGGCTTTGAGAGGCTCAACCACCTTAGTTATCTTTGGAATAAGTTGAGGGTATGACTCCATCAGTTGTGGTATCTCCCTTAGATACATCCTAAATCTTGGATTCAATCCAAACCAACTCGGATCATTTCTAGTTGTCCTTAGAGATAAGTGGGATTTCTCCGCAAGATTATCTCAACCAATCAACGCTCCCTCGAAGCTAGTAACAGAGCATTATAGCGCACCTTGCTAAGTGGAAAAGGAGCGCTACCACTCCCTGCATGTGAACAGGGGAACACTGATCTCCAAAAATTCGTTTAAGATGATTATTCTTCAAGCAAAAATATTGTGTTAATCTTGCCAAATGATGTGTTTTCCTCTTCTAACATGTTTTAGAGGGTGTCCCAAGTGTTCTTATGGTGTCATCCATAATGCGACACATGCATGATGGCAATACGATATTTGTGACACTTGCAACAAAAGTGTGACACTTATGACACTTACGATAATGACAATGGGACATTATCGAAGTGAGGAATTTTAACATGTAACATGTCTACATTTTGACTTTGGTGAGCCAAAAAAACATTGTTTAGGGCTCCAAAATGGCCCTAGAAGTACAACAAGATGTGCTGACATGAAAACATACAAAATAAGCTAGTTGGATTAGGTGAGAGGCCACCAGTATTGATCCAGATTTTATGAGAAGAACAAAATGACTACAGATTATTAACAGGTGCTTAACACAAAATAACATAGATACAATAAAATTGGTTTTCTAATCAATAAGGAAATAAGATGAAACTGTAAAATGAAGCGGAAACAAGCTTATTGGAATGGTGGTGACTTATATCTGAGAAGAGATGTGACGGTTGCACTCATTCACAAGAAGATGATTACAATGAGGCTCTGAAGGCATTTTTACAATAAACAGGAATGCCAAAAACCCTAGACATCCAAAAACCTAACTCTAGGAGATGAAGCGCCAAAAGTCATGTGGGCCCTGTTTGGGTAAGTTAGTACATCAACTTCTTGGGGTTGTAAATTTTGCATACAATCTTCATTTTAGGCATATGATAGCCCGTTTGAACGGTATCATCGAGGAGATTGATTTTGGGGACTTAATGATGCCTTTGGCTATCATTGAGAAGCTCGATCCTGAAAACCCTTCATTTAGGCCCTCAAAATGGCCTCGAAAGTTAAAACTGTTAAAAATAGTAAATTGCCAAAATTGTCATAAAATTGTTTTGAGCCAGTTGGAAGAGGTGGGTGGCCATTGATATCCACCTAGATCAATCCTCACTCATTAGGAAGAAATGGTATCCATTGCGTTGAGTTCCCCCATCAGATGAGGAAATTTCTGTTGAATTTGGCCCCGGGTGAGCCACTTGCCTTGGTGCAGGAGTTGCCCTGCTTTGACGACTCAATAAAGTTGGATCTTTTGTTGTTGAGTGCCCTTGATATATGTGTCCACAATATGATCATTATATTCCTATTGTAATAATTCGAGGTTGAGCTCTGTTGGTGTCAGATTCTCTGCTACATCTGAGGTGTCCAATAATGGTGGGAAATAAGGGCGAAGGAGATCCACGTTGAACACTAGGTGCAGGCCAAGGAAAGGAGGAATTTTGAGCTCAAAAGAATTATCCCCCATGGACTTGGTGATGGTGTATGTCCCATAACGAAGTGGGAAAATATTCTGATGGGGTCCTGTAAGGCATTCTTTCTGCAACTGCAACCAAACTTTGTTGCCCACCTGAAACTTATGTGGCACCCGATTTTGATCATGGTGCTGCTTG
>JASDQU011249052.1:34628-47691 GCA_032191745.1 Picea mariana
CAGTCCAAGATGGCATGGTGCTAGTCCAACCAATCCATCCCAATTAGACAGTCATAAGAGCCTAACGATAGAATGTTCAAATCATCCTTCGTGCTCAATCCATTCATGTCTATAGGACATGACTTGACTAACTCCGTGACTTTCCTCTTGGTTTCTGTAGCTAGCTGCACTAACCAAGCCTTTTCATGTTTGCTTCTTATCAAATGAAAACTTTCTACCACTCTAGGGTCTATATAACTATGGCTAGCCCCTGAATCAACTAAAATAGTAAATGGTTGGTTTTTTATCATACCTTCTACTTCAATCATGTGCGACTGATACTCAACTTGCTTGTTGTCCAGGGCTTCGTAGATCCTTGGAATTCTACTGCCCATGTCCTCCACTGTTTCAGCTTGCTGAACATTGTGGAGAACTCTTACTTTATCATTTATGTGGGGGCAATCCCTGTACCTATGGTTTTCTTTACAACCCCAACATTCCATAGGGGCCTTGACATTTGCCCACCCACTTCAACCTTCCTAGGCTCTCTAAGAGACGGTTGTCCTTGAGGACTGTTCTTGAAAAAGGGTGGTTTATTTCCCTTCTGCCTCTGTTCTTTCTTGAACTTTTTCTGGTCATCCCAAGCCTTTCGAAAGGTAGGCTTTTCTCTTTGTTTTTCAAATAAGAACTTCTCTCTTCTTATCGTTTCTTCCATAGTCTTTGGGTCATAATACCGAATCTTATCCCCAATAGGAGGCGGTAATCCACTTAGGTACTTCTGAATCTTGACAGACTCATCTTTGATGAACGAAACATACTTCAGTAATTCCAAAAACTTCCGTTCATACTCATCAATGGTCTGGTTGTCCAGCTTGAGTTCAAATAACTCTTTCATCTTTCTGTCATAATATCTTTTAGTTAAGTATTTCCTCTCGAAATACCTCTTGAATTCTTTCCATGTGATGTCCCTTTTCCTGATGTGTTGCACTTGCACAAGTTGATCCCACCACATGGATGCCTTTCCCTTCAATTGATACATGGAAATCCTGCCCTCTACATGAGAGGAATAATTCTGCAGTTGAAAGTGTTTCCTCATACCAAGCAACCAAGTTTTAGCATCTTCCTCCTGCTTATGTTCTCCATCGAACGTTGGAGGCTTGATCTTGTTCATTTCCCCTTTCAATTCATCCATCCCAGATCTCTTATGCTTTCTGGTAGGAGATGGGCTTGAACTACTGTGTGCTTCCCTACTGGAATTCTTTGGGGAGCGACGACAATGTCTGCTGACACTCCTTGATCTTCTTTTCCTCTCAGGGGTCCTGTGACTTTCTGTCTTGCTTGAGTCACTCTCCTTTTCCAATTTCTTTTCTATTCTTTCTAGACTCTTCAACATCCTTAAGTTGAATTCACCCTACTTATCCCTGACTTTCATGACCATTCAACTATTAGCTCGGCGAGCCTGGGCATCTTTCTGCAATCTTTCAATTATTTTCATCATATGTCCTTCCTTATCCATCTCTTTTCCTTGCCCATTAGATTTTGATCCTTCAACTCCCAAGTTTACATTCCTTCCTTCTCTTTCATTCTCTAAATTGGAGGCAATCCGCACCTCTTCCATTCTCTTCTCTCAACGACAACCCTATTCATTTCTGGAACTTGCTAAGCTTCTGCAAACACACGTGCAGACAACAAAAAATTTTCAGGTCGTCATTCTTAGCAAATTCCACACATTCAAAACCATTCTAATTTAAGAAAACGCTTCGACTTCACAAATTTTTCGAGTTCTGCTCGGCTCTATAATTTTCAGGTGATAGCTCCCTCTTTCTTAGCCCCTACCCTCGTAACCAAAGGTCATGACCAAATGCTATAATACTAGGTGTGACTCAAGCTTTCGACCTTCGAAGAGTTTAAGGTACACACATCTATCTCCCGGAGTTTCGATTTACCAAATTCGCGTAAATCTGGTGGATTGACGGTCCATGTTTACCCAACATCCAACGGTTAAAAATCCACTATGGTTCTTCCTTCTTCGAAGATTTCGGGACTTCGGGACTTCGAGTTTCGGGGTTTCGATAACCGGGAGTTCNATCGAAATTCATGTATGAGATCAATGGCTATGAGCCTCCCCTGATCCGACGGTCCAGATCTCTCCTAAGCTTACACCTGTTAAAGCTCTTCATCCCTAACATCCTCGCTAGTTGGCTAGATCCGATGGTTCACGAGATTTAGACACTTCTTCTTGGAAGCGCTCCACCGTCTGATTCTACCCTTATTAATCTCTTTCGCAATTCAGGACTTGGAGTGACCAAGAATTTGGCCTGCACTCCAAGTTCACGATCCCTAAATTCACGAAATGATCCAACGGATCAAATAAACCA
The DNA here is from genome assembly GCA_032191745.1 of Picea mariana. NCBI lineage: Eukaryota > Viridiplantae > Streptophyta > Pinopsida > Pinales > Pinaceae > Picea > Picea mariana. Next base: position 36,986 of record JASDQU011249052.1, read on the forward strand.
TGATCAACGACCCACGTTTATTCTGGATCCTAGGATGGCTAGTTTCTCCATCCACTAACCACCTTGCAACTTCTGGCTCTCTTACGGTCCTTGCGATTTCGCTAGTTCTCCACGGAGAATTCTGACCGTCCAACTCTGCTTCTCAAGGACTTTTGGCCAATGACTTGGTACCCTCCTTCTAAACTTTCATCTACTTGATCCAACGGTCTTGATTCCCCACGATATGACGACTCAGATCTCATCGACATTTTGCGTATCGGGATTTCGTGTGTCACGAGGTCGAAAGATTTTCCACCTTCATCCTCCCTATTCCCAAAATGTCGATTTCTTCCTGGACAATTAATAGTCCAGATCTCTCTTAGATCGACGGTTGTGATCCAATCGTGAATTCACATTTCGTGAATTCTCATGAACTCACCCTTAGACCATTTCAAGTCATGAGTCAGCGAAAGGCTGATCGCTCTCCACGCATCCTTTCCGATGGATGGTCCTGACGAATTCGTGATTTCACATATCGCGATTTCCACACTTCTGTGCAACTCCAAAGGGTTTTAAACCTTGTGCATGTTCTCCATATTTTATGGTTGTGAGGGTTCTCCTTTCCTCCCGAACAGATTCTATGTCTCCAACACTTATGGTGTGGAGTTCTCTCTCTCCCTGTGGCCATATACCACACCGGTTGTAGTTTTATAATACCACTACACCCCCTGAACTTTGTAACACGATCAAGTAGTCCGTTGGCACTCAGAAACATTCTAAGGTCTGAAATTAGTCCTCCAGACACAATTTCTTCTCAAAACCTCGGTCCAAAGACCACTTATCCGACCCATCCAGGCTCATCGTTGAAACTAGGCTCTGATACCAAACTGTGACGTCCCCCCACCATCAACCCCATGGTTGGGCCAACATTACTACGCAGAAAAACACTACTGTAACATATTATGCATTCTTATGAAATACAATTGCTTAATTACAGTTAAACACAGTGTAAGCACATTAATACTATTAGCATACATAATCCACGGCATTAACAATAATTCATGAATACAGCGGAATACATGTAAACATTGCTAGAATCACATACATGCATATTTAATTGAAATTATATGCATGTATATACTTATCTTTTAGACTGGGTGTAATTCACCAACTGCATGTAGACCTCCCATGAACCTCCCAGCCTTAGACCACACTGCTCATCACTCTCAGCAGTAGGTCACCCTCGAGCTGGGACTAAGCTCCACCGGGTAGGGATTCCTAGGCTAGGCAGGGGATACAAGAAGACACACAGTCACATGAGAAGGATTCTCTCCTAGGAGCCACTTATACCCACTACCCACAGANCATTCCCCACATTTCTGTCCCACCCCAGGAGTATACACCTTCACTATCACCAAGACAGTCCATCGGCTGCTAACCTCCCTTCCCTTGGGCTTCAGCAACAGACTGGACCAGAAGTCTCCGAGCTCTGTGCCAGCTACAAGACTCCTTCCAAGAGTTCTCACTTCCTCTGCGCACTCTCTCACCTGGAGAGAGTCACTCACAGACTAGGTAACCTACCTCTTCAACAACAATCACCTCCCTCACATTGGCCAACAAGCCACACGCAGTTCAACATTACGTGGCCACAACAATCAATTGGGAAAATGGGTATGGACACCCGAAACGAAAATGATCAGCGCTAAAGGATAGCGCAACTCTCTCTGGTTTCAGAGATGCGTAAGGTGTATAGAGGTTCAATCACAGAGGCCAAACGCGTACAGATGGAGGATGGAGGAATTGGAAGGTCGAACCCCAGATTCAGGTGATGGTTGGAGGAATGCCCACCCAACTCCTACGCAACAGTCAACGGAATGGAAAGGGAACCCCCAACATGACTCATTTCCTGGGTTAAATCGCATATGCCTGGGTCGACACATGTCGCCCATGAAGCTTCATGCATCCCTCCCTAGGAACTTAGGACAAAACATAGATTTCACATGGCTTTTGGGATAATATTAAAATATTATTCTTAAGGACTTAAGCCCCTAGGCTCCACACTTAGCCTTTCTTTCCAACCTTCCAACCCCCAATTCCTTATCCAGGTTTTGTGGAAGCTTAGTCCCCCATCACTGATTCATAGTGGTCAGTTCACACGCAGAGATGTTTTGCATTAATACTATGCATAATTACATGTACAAAAATCAGGCTCCTGGCCTTCAACACTTAGGCTCCCTGGCCTAATAACACATAAGCCCACTAGCTTATATAGCTTGGCTCACCAGCCTTATAAACTTGAATTACAGTTCATAAACAAGTTTTATACTTCATAGACATGATTTACAATAGGGCTCGGCCTTGGGGACATTACACGTGGTAAAGGCAGGAACTGTTAGACATATAAAAGTTGTTTATTATTTTAAATGCATTCATATGGGATAAAATAATAATAATAATAATAATAATAGTAATAGTAATAATAATAATCTATTTTTAAGGTCATGGCCAAGCCACACCAAATTGGTGTATGAGACCCCCTTGTTTGTGGGACAAGGGACCCCCCTTCGCCAAGCGATTTGACCGGTAAAGTCTACGGAGGTATACATACCCTACCCCCCTCTGGATTTGAACTTGTGACCTCTTGAGAGGAAACACATGTTCTTAACCATTAGGAACAAATAGCCAAGGAAATTCGTGACTTATGATCTTATTGTGAGATTAAAACACCATGTGAGATAGTCATGTGTGAGTCCATAGTAATGTTGGATATGAAAAAGTTATAGAATTGCAAAAGTGTCCAATGGCATTCCTATTTGTGTTAGTTTTTTTGGGTAAAAACCTTATTGCCAACATGTTGTGGCTGCAACAACTTCGATTAATTTTGAGGCATAAGTGTGATTAATCAACTCTGAGTAATTTTATAAGATTTATAAAGGAAGGACTCCATTATCACACCTTCTCGGCCTCTTAGAATTCCATCCTTTAATCCTCATTTGTTTGAAAATCACCTTTTCTTTCTCTATATCCGATCATATTTCAATGCCTCATTTAATTTTGAACTTCCTTAAATTCACTTCATAACTATATTCATGCACACAAAGTCTTCAGAGTCATACTCATCCACAAGCTTAATCGGGTCTAGTGTATCGAATGCATGCCATCAAAAAGTTATTTTATCGTGATCACATAAAAGTTATGCAATATGACATCTGAAAGACTATCAAAACCTCATCCTCAGGTTATATGTTAAAATGCCTAATCCTTTTCGACAATACTCTTCCAAAGAACTCTTTCTGATATGCCTTTTGTGGAGATTTTCAATTAGTTATTTTTTCCCTCTTTTGTTCTCTTGAAGACTAAGCTTTGAGTTATATTTTTATTTTTTTTTAATTTTGGTGTGCAAAGGTCTAAAAGGATTTATTTATGTAATTCAACTTATCGTTGACCCCTTTTGCTTGATTAGGAATGTCTTAACACGTTTCCTAAGACTAGTACTTGAATATTCATTTGGGGATTCTCTTTTGAGTTTCCTATTGAGCATATTTCTTATATAACCTTCTGATAAAAACTTTACGAAGATCCTCTCCTAATAGACTATACCATAAGTCTTCATTAACAATTAATTAACCTTTTAAATTATTCTCGCAAATCTACCTTTTAACACTTAGGCCATATTACCAGGGTTAATTACAAAAGGGTCTATTAATTCAGCTACATATAAACCACAAAAAAACTTTCCTTTACTAAGCACGTGTCGATGCAGTTTGTGATACCGAATTCTGAATATCCCTTTCGGGGAATCTCTGTTGGATAGTATGGTTATCTAAACACTCTCATGCTTTCCAAAGAGGATATATCCAGAAGGGCTCTTTAGAGTACCTATTTCCGAAAACACCTTTCAAAATAGACTCCTCTGATAACACTCTTTAGAAAAGCATCTTCGGAAATATCTCTTCTGAAGAAAGTCTTCTCGATAACGCATCTCTTTGAAAATTCTCATCCGATAGTATTCTCCTGAAATCTTCCATCCGATGACATTAATGGAGCTATATGTTTCTCGCCTGCTACATGATGGAGCCTATTCACATTAATTACATAAGTAATAGGAAAACAAAGTTACCAACTTAATGAGAATTGTGACCTCAAAACGAGAACTCTAGCCCAAAAATATCATTTTTTTAGGTTAAAAACACCAAAATCAACCCCCAAATAAAAAAGTGGTGCTACTGGTAGCATCATTTTTTTGAGAGGTGGTTAAAATTACAACTTATTTGAAATTGAGTCCTCGAAATTGTTGACATTTGGGTAAAAACATACCAAAATCAACCCCCAAATCTAAAAGTGGTGCTACCAGTAGCATCATTTTTTTGAGAGGTGGTTAAAATTGCAACTCGTTTGAAATCGCACCCTTGACATTGTTGAAATTGTAGACAAAACCCATAAATTGACCCTTGAATCGAAAAGTGATGCTACCAGTGTTGATGTTTTGGTAGCTGCGGGAGGAACTTTCCTCTAAACAACCTTTCTTAGAAGAGAAAAATATTCTGGAAGTCCAGGAAGACCATTGAACAATGAAATAATACCCTAGAAGAGAATTCAGCCCACAAGGAAAAGAATAAAGTGAAAATAAGATCCCTAGAGAAGAAGTCAGCCCTGCAAGGTGATTTGAAGACTATAAATAAGGGAGACATCTAGCTCATTTGGACACACACACACTCACTCTCTCATGAAGAAGAAGGCACAAGTGTAATGAGGACAAGAAGAATATGCAATGCAACGATATTTGAGGTTGTTGGTTATTATGGGTGGTGGTTTTTTCTTGTGCGCTATCTCTCTGAGGAGGTACCCTCTAGTTGTATGGTGTTGTTGCTACAACTGGGAGCACTAGATTATGCACTATCCAAGTGCTAGGGTTTCTTTATTGGCTATTTATCTTGAGAGATGGTGTATGGTTGGACTATTGTGGATGAAATCTATCTAAGAAAGGTTGTTGGATTTTTCCCCCATTTGGGGTTTTCCCAGGATAAATATCTTGTGTACTTGTATCTATTGGCTTTGTTGTTATTATTGTCCAGTCTATCATATAAGTGTTATTTTTAAAGTAATAAAATAGCACTAGTAACTGTACTACTCTATAAGTAAAGAAAATCTAACATGGTATCAAAGTTGGTTACCTTCAAGACAGTTTAATAGTTGGGAGGAAGATTTTGAAAACTACAGTTGCAACATTTTCTTTGTCATGTTCGTTGAGCACTAGTTCCAGGAAGTTGGGACTAAAACCACCACAAAGTAGTTCTCCCTACCCTAGCACACCCCCTGCAACACTCCGTTTGCAGTTCCGATGAAAGTAAGCAAGTGGAAATTTCTCAGTCCTAGGGTTTTTACCAGCGAAAATGTATACTAGCATGAGAGTTGAAGCTAGATTGGATGGAGAAGATAAATTCAAATCCTATAAGCATAGGGTACTCCTCATTCTAGAAGAGAATGAACTATTGGATCATGTTAATAATGTGCTTCCAGAACCTGAAGAGGAAGAAGCCAACTCAAAGTTCAAAAGGAATGGAGTCAAGGCCAAGAGGATCTTGATAGACTCAATCAAGGATCATCAAATACCAAATGTATCAGAACTGAATACACTGAAGTAAATGTTTGATTCCCTAACAAGAATTTATGAAAGTAATAACACTAGCCAAAATCTTACTCTGTGGAATCAACTCATAAACTTGACAATGAGCAAGTCAGAAACAATTGCAAATTATTTCATGAGGATCTTACAGATCAAAGAACAGTTAGCAGCCATTGGAGATCTAGTAGATGATGTTAAACTTGTGACTACTACACTCAATGGATTTCCTTCCTCTTTGGATCCATTCGTTCAATGGATTTGCGCTAGAAGAAAATTTCCCAAGTTTAACAAGTTATGGGCAAATTGTACCTAAGAGGAATCCAGATTGATATCCAAATCACAGAAGACAAATGATGATGAAAATCAAGCCCTTGCTACTAAAGTGGAGAAGAGGGAGGAAAGAGAAGAAGGAAGCCTGAAGAAGTCTAAGAGACCATGCTACAATAAGGATGCATCAAGAATCAGATGCTACAACTTCAAGAAGATGGGACATTATGCCATACAATGTCCTCTTAGACATGAAAAGGGAAAGAAGCGCCATGCGCATACAACAGAAACTAAAGAGCACAAGTCAAAGGATGAAGAATTTTTTTTTGTTTCAAAACTCATAAGAACTATCACTCAAGGGAGTGATACTTGGCTCATAGATAGAGGGGCTTCCAAGCACATGACCGGATTCAAAAAATTTATTTCAAGCTTAACATAAAAGAGTTCATCCTTTTAGGTGGAGCTTGGTGATGATTCCTGATATGCAGTCAAAGGCATTGGAGAAGCTTCCCTACAAATTGACTCGAGTAACCCTATTTCAATTAAAGTTATTTTTTTTGTACAAGGTTTGATCCAGGTGGATATTGGTGGCCACCCACCTATTCCAACTGGCTCCTCTTGTCCATTTTTAGCTCAACACATTCTTCTGTACTTCTTTGTAATTGTGGGTTCTACACTTATGGGGTTGTCTGAAGCCTTACCCATCTTCCATGTGGATATTGGTGGCCTCTCACCTAATCCAACTGACTTATTTTGTATGTTTTTATGTCAACACATATTGATGTACTTCCAGGGCCGTTTTGGATCCCTGAACTATGTTTTTTTGGCTCGCCACAGTCAAACTGTAGATGCAGTCAGGGTTTGATGGTGTAATGTGTAGTTATCTGAAATACCTTTCCAACAGGAAATCACGTGCCTAAAACAGAGGTTGTATGCAAAATTTACGACCCCGAGAAGTTGAGGTACCAGCTTACCCATAGGGGCCCACATGAATTTTGGCGTTTCACCTCCTAGGGTTAGGTTTTTGGATGTCTAGGGTTTTGGAATTCATGAGTAATATCAAACAGGCCTCTGGAGCCTCATTGTAATCTTTATGTTCAGAGAGATGCACGTAGAAGACACATCTCTTCTCAGAGATAACTACCACCATTTGAGCAAGTGTTTTAGTTATACAGTTTTACAGTTTCATCCTATTTCATTTATTCAATAGAAGATATTGTTCACTAGATATCTATGTTATTCTTCAAATCTCTTTGTTTATTGTATTCTATCTTTTAATCAATTTGTTCTTCTCCTAAATCTGGATCAGTGGTATCAGAGAGGTTTGCTCTTCATTTATTTTTCTTCGTGCATGTCCCGGGCAAGATCTAGGTACAAGAAGTTGGGACTTGAACCAATCGATTTGTTTCAATATCGGTCGTGCCGAGCTTGAAAACAAACCATGGGGGAGGAAAATAAATATGATGGAGCATGAGATATTGTTAAAATGTTTCTCAAGGAATCCCTCACGTGAAAAAGGAACAAAATGATGGACAACTTTGTGCATATCCTTCGACAATTGCCCACAAGAGAAGCATTTTCATCAAGCGGCCATGCAACCCCCTTCAAGGTACAGGTAAATTTTGATATTCCATTATTTGAAGGATTGATAGATGCATATGTTGTAGATAAATGGTTGAATCTTCTCGAAGGGTATTTTCGATCCATAATTTTTTTGATAGGGAAAAGATTACTTTTTCACTCCTCAAGGTCGCCCCCCATGTTAAGGACTGGTGGGATACTTACTCTGAGAAAAGGGATGTAGATGAATTTGCAATACTTTTGGTGCCCCCTACATGGGATTCTTTCCGAGACACCATTAAAGAACAATACTAACATGTTGGAAGCTACGAGGACTAGTACACCAGATGGACCACCCTGTGTCAAGAAAGAGACCAAAGAGTACCAAATTTCACCAATATTTTCCATACCCTGCGAACCAAATTGGGTATCAAAGACTCTGAATGACATATGGTGCTCAAATACCATGATTTTTTGCATAGATGCATTCAAACATAAATGGACTTTCTAGACATCGCCTCATTGGGAACGTCTTATAGATATGTTGTCAAGATCGAGCATAAATTTAAGAAAAAGAGGTGAGAGTTTGGATATGCAAACTCCTCACATCCAAAGTAGGGAAAAGGAGTCCCTAACCCACACAGCAAGGGACCAAGCCGATATGGCCACTCTCAGGACAACCAGTCCAAGCCACAACACAAGAAGGGAAATGAGAAGACAAAGAAGGACATGGGAAAATGGCATGAGTGCCATAAAATCCCTTGGCACAACACTGAAGAATGCCACTCCAAGCAGTGACTCATGGCCGAGCTGAAGGCTTCCAAGTTAGAGGTCAATTTTGATTTTGAATAAAATCCTGAAGGAGGGAAGTGGATTATCGATGTTGAACCTAGTGCCATTGTTTCTACCACCAAATTCTGACCAAGTGAACTAGAAGAAACAGAGGAAGGGGAACGCCTCTTTCACTCACAGATGTGGGTAAAGGGGGCTCCACTTCATTTCATTGTCGATAGAGGTAGTCAAAAGAAACTAATTTTAGTAGAGGTCTTCAAGTAGCTAGACCTGCCAACGACACTGCACGCACATCCCTACACCATCGAATGACTTCAACAAGGAAGAGATCCTCGTGTCAGCCAATAGTTTCGTCTGCCCTATGACATCAAGCCTTTCAAAGATGAGGTATTGTGTGATATTTACCCCCTTGAATTTTGTGATGTTCTTTTAGGACAACAATATTTATGGAAGCGTCATGTTGTGTATGAGTCTAGACCCCGCAGTGTTATTATTACTTTGGGTAAACAATTGTACAGGATACCATAGGTAGCGCTGCCTAACGCTTTTTCTTTAATCTCTGCTAAGCAATGAAGTAAGGTCTTTTCATAGTCCAGGAAGTTCATCTTCTTTGTGATTCATGCTCATAGTAAGCAGAAGGTCATCACCACATCTTTGGCCTCTACACAGAGCCTCTCTTTGCAACAGAAGCAAGTGGACGGGATCATTGAAGAATACAGAGACCTCTTCTCCTCACCCACTGGGGTACCAATGCACTGCCAATTCAAGAATCCAATTGATATGACCCCCGATGCACCTCTACCTAATGGAACAGTCTATCGTCACTTGCTGATGTAAAATGATGAAATCAGGCGTCAGATCCAAGAGCTTCTTCAAAAGGGGAACATTAGACCCAACACCTCCCCTTGCGGAAGCCCAATTGTACTGGTGCAGAAGAAGGATGGGACTTGGTGACTCTGCATTGATTATGTAGCCTTAAAAAAAATCACAGTCAGGAACCGGTACCTAATTCCCAGAATTGATGACCTTCTTGACCAACTCAAGGGGGACAAGTTCTTCAACAAGATTGACCTAAATTCTGTGTTGGTTATGGAGCCTGATTATCTTCCTGATTCAGAGGTCCTTGCTTTCAGCCGTGTTTATACCCCATGAAGTATTTACACCCCAGAAGTATGTACACTCTTCCATGCAGGGGAGTGCAGAGGGGGGGTACCCCCTATGCAGGGTCCGGGGGGCTATCCCCCCGGCTGGGGGGTCTGGGGGAAAGTGGACCCCCAGCGGGGGTTCGGGGGTTAAGCCCCCGAAGGAAAAATTGCCTTGTAAATGTATATTGTAATTTCATTGTAAATCTGGACCGTTCATTATAAGGTCATAGATCTAACGATAGAGATTATGTTATGGTTTTTTTCCCTAGAAGGCAACCCTCTTTTATGAGGAAAATGTATTGCATCTATGGTTGATGGTGAATATTATATTCTGAGATAGGAGACCGTGAGAGAAAGAAGAGGAAGTTACAGTGGGTTTGTTGTAGGTTGTATCCCTTCATATGCTGGATAATAATAAAGGAAGGACCTGTCAATTTCTCTGGTGGACGTAGCCCACACTGGGTGAACCACGTAAATCTATGTCTCTATTGTATTGTGTATCTTCTATGTTTTGTTTCTGCATTTGTTTTATTTTATTGCTCCACGGTCCTATTTTTTCTAACAACTGGTATCAGAGTGAAAGGTAACTCATAGGAAAAGAGGGTTCTTGGTTTGAGTGGGAGCAATGTCGGAAGATGGAAAGTTTAGGGTCAAGAAATTTAATGGCCAAAACTACCAGTTATGGAAGATGCATATGGAAGATTATTTATATTAGAAGGATCTATTCCTACCATTGGGTGTAATAGCAAAGAAGTCGATGGCCATGAAGGACAAAGAATGGGAAATTCTTGACAGAAAGGCTCTAGGAATGATACGGCTGAGCCTGGCAGCGTCGGTGGATTTCAATATTTCCAAAGAAAACACAATGAAGGGTTTGATGGACGCATTGGCCAAATTGTATGAAAAATGTTCGACGTCCAATAAGGTATTTCTAATGAAGAGATTATTTAATATGAAGATGTCAGAAGGTGGGTCTATTGCAGATCATTTAAATGAATTTAATACAGTTACTAATCAACTAAGTTCTGTAAAAGTGGACTTTGATGATGAGGTCAGGGCTCTTCTAATATTGTTCTCATTGCCAGAAAGCTGGAACATCTTGGTCATGTCTATAAGTAACTCTGTCTCTGGTTCAAATACTTTAAAATCCAGGTAAAGAACATTGGGAGGCAGTAAAGAGGATTCTCAGGTATTTGAGAGGTACTACTAATCATGCATTATGTTTTGGAGGTTCAGACACTTTTCTACAGGGATATGTTGATTCAGATATGGCAGGTGATAAAGACAACAGGAGGATCACCACAGGGTATGTTTATATTATAGGTGGAACAACAATA
>JASDQU011249053.1:0-11107 GCA_032191745.1 Picea mariana
CTTTCTTGTTCTCATTCTTTCTTCTCAAACTTGTGGCAAGTATTTGCTGAAACTTGCTTCTACTCTAATAAATGAAATCTTTGGAGGGCATATGGTGTTGGTAGTCTTCTTGGTGCCATACTTTGCATGAAGTGATCTTGTTCTTTTGTATTCTTCTTTTTGCATGCATAGCTTTGAGATCTATAGTAGGAATATTAAGCAAAGTATTTTGTTTGTGTAGGTTTATGATAGTATTGTCATAGATATAGTGAGCATCTATTTAGTTATTTCAAAGTATTTTGATTTAATATCTAAATCTACTCGCTTCCTATTGTTTCTTGTAGCTTAGAATTGAAGATTTGCAAGGTTGCCTAGGGTTTTAATAAAAGATTTCAGATCTGAAAATCTTTCATTTCACCCACATTTACCCTCTAAAATTTTATGTTTATTATTGTTGTTTATTTCCATAATATTTTGGCATACTAACATGTTAGGATAGGTCATATATATGCTTAAAACTTGCTGAAATTTACACAGAAAATTTATGGTTTTAATAACAGAAATTTTCAAAAGTTTTTGTCACATTTTGCAGCATTTCCAGCAAACTTTTGGTTGCTGATTTTTTGCAGGTTGGTGACATAAAGGAAGATTTACAGCCCATTTGGGGCACCTACATGTCAAAGAATAACCTCCTAAGTTGGGGTAACATATTCCCAACACTTTTTCTTCTTCTCTCCATATAAACAAGCCCCGAGAGAGTCTCTAGGGCTTGCATTTCTCTAAAAGTTTTAAATTTCTACAATTTCTATTTCTTAGTTTGCCTACACCTTGCATAGAGTTTGGCCAAGCCAACCATGCTAAATCATATGGCTAGATCTTAAAGTTTATTTTCGGCATTGTTTATTTTCTTGTTTGCCCCACTTGTCCTTAAGACAAGGTTATGTGGCTAGGACCCATTTCATTTCCAAGTTCTTTTCTTTCAAATCATTTATTTTTTACCCACTTGTGCACAAAACCGATAGGCTTTGTCCTCCACCTTGTGCACTTGTTGTGGTTGCAAGTAGATTAGATTTACTTTCAAGTCTTTACTTTATTAATTGTTTGTCTACACCTAGCATAGTGTTTGGCCAAGCCAACCATGCTATAACGTAAGGCTAGGTAGATATTGATGGTTTATTGCTTCTATTGTTTATGTTTTATGTGATTATCTTTAGATCTTAGAAGTTTATCATCTTTTTTGCTTAAGCCCATGGAGGCATGTTGAAATATTGTAACTGCAAAGAGTATTCTATTTATTATTGATGTATTATTCATTAGATCAATCCCTTTTGTGGATTGATCATGTCGGGCAATGTAAATGACCAAATCCCCTTTTGCGGATTGGTCAAACCCTAATTGTAATATCCAAAATGAGAAGTTGGCCCCTAGAATAAATTAAAGTGGTTCTAACCACCCAGAAAGAGAAGTCGACCCTGCCAATGAAAAGACACTTTGTTTCAGCACCTACCAAATTGTATAAATAAAGAAGTCCAACGCCTCATTTGTTCACTCACTCACTTGATCATCCAGAGCGCAAGTTTGGAGCTGCAGTTGGAGAAGAAGGAAGAGAGAGAGAGGCGCATTACTTGGGAGAGGACTTTCTGTATTGTTTGGTTTATTCTCTTGGCATTGTATTGGCTATCTATATTAAGGAAGTTTGTGCTGGGTTTTCTCCCCCATGAGGGTTTCCCAGGATAAATGATGTGTCTCTTGTGATTGTGTTTCTCTCAGTGATCCTATCTATGTTATGGTTATCTAGTAAATTAAAAAGAAACCTAATAATAGTTTAAACTCCAACATGGTATCAGAGCTAAGCTGAAGAGAGCATCTTTCACAAGAAGAAGAAAAATGTCACTATTGTCGTACATGAAAATTAGGGCTTTTTATTGAAGAGGAATTTCAGCCCAAGAGCCATCTAGAAAAGTGCACCCTACCTCAAGGAACTCTTTGGCACCTTCAGCGCACCTTTTCAGTGGTTAGATCTCCCGGAAAGTGAAACCCTAGTTTTCACCAGAACCAGAAATACCAAAAAACCAGAAGTACCAGGAGACCAGAAGTACCAGAAAACCAGAAGCACCAATCCAGTAATCCGTTGATCAAGTTTGAAGGGGCAAAAGTTGGATTTTTTGAAATCTAACCACACCAAGCTACTTGCCTCAGCGAAGCGCACCTCCAGTTAAGTTCAAAATTCAATTCTGAGCATCTTCATTTTTGGCCATTTTTCCAGCTCCAAGTAAAAGATGTCTGCAAGCACTAAGCTTGTTGACAAGCTAGAAGGTATGGAAAACTTCTGTGCCTGGAAGTATAGGATTGGACTCATTCTTGAAGAGAATGACCTAGCAAGATTCATTAAAGAAGATGTACCAGAACCCGCCAACGTTGCAGATAAAACAAAACACCAAAAGGACACAATTAGGGCCAAAAGAATCATTGCAGATTCTATCAAAGACCACTTGATTCCTCAAGTGTCTTCAAAGAAGACTCCAAAAGAAATGGTTGATGCCCTAACCAGATTATATGAAGGAAAGAACATAAATCGGAAAATGAATCTAAGAACTCAACTCAAGAATACAAGGATGCGGAAAGGAGAAACGATCCAGGAATATTTCTCCAGAATATCACAATTCAAAGAACAGCTAGAAGCAATTGGAGATACTATAGATGAAGACGAACTCATAATGACGACCCTTAATGGTCTCACAAGACCTTGGGATGCATTCATCCAAACTATTTGTGCCAGAAAGAAGAAACTACAATTTGACAGTGTTTGAGAAGAATGCATTCAAGAAGAAACAAGAGTAGCTAACCGAGAAGCTTTGCTATCAAGAGATGAAGTTCAAGCCCTAGCTACTCACACTAAAGGAAGATGAAAGAAGTCTTACTTCCGGAAAGAAACTCATAAGGAGTCTCACCCCCAAAACAAATTCATACATAAAGAATCTCAACCAAGGAGATTTCAGAAGTTTCAGAAATGACAAAGAAGAGAAAAAGATTTCTCATCCTACCAATGTTACCATTGTGACAAGATGGGACATACTGCGAAACATTGTCCAGTCAGACGAGAAGAATACAAGAAGAAAAACAAGAGGTACCATGCCCATGTAGTTGAAGATGAAGAGCCACCCACAAAGATAATAAAAGAATGAATTGAAGACTATGTCTTAATCTCTGCCCTCTCAGGATCAGTATCACCTGGTGAGGACACTTGGATCATTGATAGTGGTGCTTCCAAGCACATGACAGGTCAAAGAGACATTCTCTCTTTCCTTTCAGAAAAGAAGTTTTCTCATAAAGTTACACTTGGAGATGATTATCAATACCCTATCAAGGGAGTAGGAGAATCAAATTACAAGCTTAATAAAGGGACCCCAACGAAGATGAAGGATGTACTCTATGTACCAGGTTTGACAAAGAACTTACTCTCCATCTTAGCTTTAGAAAAGAAAGGCTTCAGAGTTGTCTTTATAGATGGAGAAGTTCTTATGTGGGCCAAAGGAAAAACCATGGAAGAAGCAATCGTTATTGGAAAAGAAGAAGCTAGCTTGTATAAGCTAAAGGGTCACTCAAAAGCAGCCATGACCCACTCCATTGAGAATCCATGTGAACTTTGGCATAGAAGATTAGCCCACATCAACTACAAGGCATTACCTTATGTAAGCAAGGCAGTCACAGGTCTACCAGAACTCAAGGTTGACTATGAAGGTGTGTGCAATGGATGTGCACAAGGGAAGAACATCAAGAACCCTTTTCTGAAGAAAGACAGTAAAGCAGAAGGAGTCCTGGAACTTATTCACTCAGATGTGTGTGGACCAATGTCATCGTCCTCAATCAGTGGGTATGTANTGATAGAGAATCTTTCTGAAAGAAAGATCAAGATACTCAGGTCAGATAATGGAGGAGAATAAACCTCAAAAGAATTTGAAAACTTTTGCAAAGATGTCGGGATCAAGAGGGAGCTCACCACTCCCTACAATCCTCAACAAAATGGTGTAGCAGAAAGAAAGAACAGAACTATAATGGAAGCAGTGAAGACCATGATCCATGATCAAGATCTTCCAATGTGCTTATGGGCAGAAGTAGCAAAAATAGCAATATATGTACAAAACAGATTGTCCCACAGTGCACTTGGGTTCAAGACCCCTGAAGAGATGTTCTCCGAAAAGAAGCCAAAAGTAAGCCATCTCAAAATATTTGGTTGTCCAATATTTGTACATATTCCAAAAGAGAAGAGAACCAAGCTGGACCCTTCAGGAAAGAAGGGGATATTTGTTGGATATTGTGAGGCTTCCAAGGCCTTCAGAGTTTATATACCAGGTTACCATCATATTGAAATCAGCAGGGATGTAACCTTTGATGAAGATGCAGCACTCAAGAAATCAAGAAGATGCCAGCTTGAAGAAGTATATGAAGAAGAACCTGTAGCTCCCAGAGTTGCAGAACCAGTGAGAGAAGTCATAACTTCCCCTGACGAGGAGATTCTAGAAGATCATGACATAGTAGAATCTCAAGAACCTCCCCAGATGACGATCTCCCACAAGACAAAGCCAGCTTGGGAAAGGGAACTTATTCAAGATGGAGATAAGTACGGTGTCCCCGAAGGAACAATGAGACAAGTGAAGAAGCCTAAGCCATTCTCCAGTTATATGGCTTTTATGTGTGATCTCTTAGAGAAGGAGCCTACCTGCTTTGAAGAAGCCATTCTGAAGAAAGAATGGGCAGATGCCATGACAGAAGAATACCAATCCATCATAAAGAATGATGTATGGGAAACAGTTCCTAGACCGAAGAGCAAGGATGTGGTATCTTCCAAATGGCTTTTCAAAATAAAACATGTTGTTGATGGAAGCATTGAGAAATATAAAGCAAGGTTCATTGCTCGTGGCTTTTCTCAAAAGGAAGGCATTGACTATGAAGAGACATTTGCTCCTGTAGCCAGATACACTTCGATCAGAACCATCATAGCCCTTGCAACTAAGATGAAGTGGAAGTTACACCAGATGGACATGACAAGAGCCTTCTTGAATGGTGTCATTGAAGAACCTCAAGGATTTGAAGATGAAGACAGGAAGACTCGTGTGTGCAAGTTGAAGAAGGCTCTGTACGGATTGAAGGAAGCTCCTAGAGCTTTGTATGGAAGTATTGACCGCCTATTCAACTACGGGGTCAACTCCATGTACCATGAAGATATGCATCATCAAATGCAAACAAGTCAGAGATTTTTTGGTTCTACAGGGCATTTTTTCTCCCAGCACACATTTTTGTAAACGGAATTTCCGCAACCCTGCGTGGGTTAATAATGTAATAGGTCTACATGGATCATAGTTAGGTCAGTTACCTTAGGATTTCTTCATTAGGAGAGTTCCTTTCACTGAGTGTTTTTTATCCTCAGGATATTAATTTGGCCTAACCAACCTTATTAATTTCCCTTGAGTTTTTCACTCCCACTATTAATAAATCCTCCAAAGTGGTGAAAGGCGTTATAATGAAGTCAACCTCTGGTAGCTTGTGTTTAGGAATGATGAAAATGACCATATAAGACAGCTCAAAAAGTTTCACAGAATTCCCTCGAGTCTAGATAGGTTTTTTTTAATTAATTAAAATTTCCTAAGGCTGGAAATTTAATTAATTAATTATTTTTTTATCATTAATGTAAAAACTAGGTCCTTGGGCTTTTGATAGGGGTATTTCTACTCAAAAGAAATGGAATGACACCCCGTACACCCATGGACCAGGTTTCAGCTCAGTCGAACAAGTTTTGCTAGGATTTTGTCCACTTAGGAGTCTCAGTCAGATAAAAGCAATTTTAATTGCTAACCCAAGACATGGGAAAAATGTCAATTTTGTAATTAATGGGCAATTGATGTAAAGTAAAGGTGGATAATGATTGACAGAGAATCCCTAACCTACCCAACACCCTTTCCTAACCTTTACACACCCCTAACTCACCCCCTCATTTAAAAATTCTTTTCCCCCTTGGGATTTGCGCCCCCACTCCTTGAGAAAGTTAGTAACTCATTTTTAAATGAATTATGGGCCCCTCCTCATGAGTTGCGCCCCTCCTCTTCTCTCCACGTCCCACTTAGGAGTGTGTTCCACACACTCCTCCACACTCTTTCCACAACCCTCACGCCTTCCTTGAGAGTTGCGCCCCTCCTCTTGGAGAAAATGGAAACATCAACCAAAAAAGTGGAAGTTTTCTTTAAAACTTTCGAGGGCCATCTCTCTTAGCCTATGCGCCCTTCTTAGGTTGTCACTTCACCCTCCACTCATCCCCACGTGCCATTCTCACTCAAACCTAAAAGCTTGTGCCCTCATTGGTTGGATTTTATCCCTGACTTTGGTTTTGACACTTGTCAAAGATCCAAGAGGGGTCTCTTTGTCCTCTCATGCTATAAATGAGACCTCTCCCTCATTCATTCTTCACCATTCTTCTGAGTATTGTTATGCTACCAATTTCTTACCATCTCTCTCTCTCTCATTGTCACTTTGCTTCATCCATTTGTTCTTGAAGAGCTTAAAGCAACTTTGTTGCTACAACCTTTTCCATTGATAATAAAAGAAAAGCTTTGGAGGAATCGTAGATTTCAAGACTTGTCTGGATGCTCCATTTGTTCATGAGGTGATATTGCTCTGTGCTTTAAATATTATTGTGTTATTGGATAGTTTGCTTGAGTAAAACTTTGTTTGCTTAGCTAGGTTTAGCAAACTTATAGTTGTTGGCCTATATGTCTTGTATTTACTAATGATGTTAACTTTGTTGCGTTATTAGTCAATACAATCCATTATCTACTTTGTCTCACATTTTATTTGAAGCTTGCAGGTCATCTCATAGAGCGTTGTTGGGATAGATCCGAGCAAGGATCTACCCTCATCACTCACTAAAACTTCACAATCTTTTCTGATTATCTTTATGTTCTACTCATATTCTGATTTTGGTTGCTAACTCATTAGATAGGTCATTTAAAATCAATTATATTTCTGGTTTTTATATGTAGTAAATTTCTGTTGCAAAACAAAAAATTTCTTAACTTTTGTTGAGTGTATTGCAACAAAATCAGCTAGCAATAGCTTGCTGATTTTTGCAGGTTCTCGCCAGGTTAAGGGTACATGCTGCCCGTTTTCAATCACAACACACCTCCAAGGACCTCCTTTCAAAGTGGTAACTCTATCCCTTCTTTCTTTTCTATCTAAAGCATTGTAAGCAAGCCCAAAGGAGGGTACCCAAGTGGCTTGCATTCTCTTCATTTCAATTTTTTTTTCCAAGCTTTAGTTTAGTTTCTTTTATGTCTTTATTTCATAGTTTAGTTAGCTTAGTTGTGGTATCTTACATGCATGTTAAAAGCTAAAATTATCTAGAGTAGATCTCACACAACCAATGTTAGCTTAGAGCCCGTGGAGGCATAGATAAAATCTTTGCTTTTTCGTCGCATGCAAGTCATTTATTTCTCAAGTATTCATTTTTAACAGTGGCATGCAAACATGGGTATCTTAATGGTTTGAATAATCGTTTTTAAGTTATTTCAAGTTCTTTACATTTCACATGCAATAATTTCACATTTAAGAGTTTCAATCTCCATAACTTGCAATTTCAACTTTTGACCCAATTGGCACCTTTGAGCAAGCTTTAAGCACTCAAACACTTTAAAATACTTAGCTCATAGTTTTAATAACTTATTAGACTTAATAGGGTACCTTTACCAACCATCTTCGCCATTTAAAACGGGGTCGGAGGAAGCAACGGAAAGGTGCTAGGCTGGAGACGGTCTCGTGGCGCACAACATCCTTTTCCGGGAGTACTCTTATCTTAGGACTGACCTGTGGAGCTAGGGTGGGCCTCGTTGCCTTACTTCTTGAGCACCCAACAGTTACTTGGTAATTAAGGGAGGAAAGTATTGGGTTGGCACTTAGATAGGATTTAATCTCACTTAACCATCTTAATCAATCATTGGTCTACAACTTCCGGGCAATTTACATTTACACTTGTAAGCACATTTACTTCGTATCTACTTTTACATGCAAGTCATTTTCATAAGTTGTGGAATAATTATCTAAGTGGTTACATCTGTGATCTGGAACACTTTACATTTTCAAGCACTCTTCATTTTTTTGTCATTCCTTTATTTGTGGTGTGATCCCTCAAGAAGTTGTGCATCCTCCTAGAGGCACTCTCTTGACTGGGTCTTGAGTGATTTTCATCTATGTGTCATTGATAAGCAGTCCAATAGAGTGAGATCTATTGTGAGCATGCTTAGCTTGATGTGTTGATGGTTGTATCGCCTTGATTATCTTTATTTCCTGCACATGCAAGCAACTAGTTAGTATTTGTACATCTTGTATCTATTGTATATGTTTAGGCTTGTTGTAATCTTAGATATTCTTTATTGTATCTTTGTATCTATCTTGTACTTAATCTTTGTAATCTTGTAATTATTTTGTAACAAATCTCCCTTTAATTTAGTTGACCCCTTGCCCAATCTTAGGCACTAGTCTTAGTTGCCCTAGGAAAAGGTTTTGACTATTCATACTAATTATTGCATCTCGCATTGTTGCTTCACATCATAGGCTAGATTTTCCCCCAACCATTTAACTAATTAAAACCAACTCGTAGAACCTTAACTCTAAATCTCATCTAGTAACTAGGGTCTACCCCCCTTGGCTTGCCTAGTAGTTAGCCTAGACGAAAGAGGTTCAAGTCAAAGTGACAGCATGGACTTTGAACCTAGGCATTGTGCCTCTGAGGACACACTAAATGAGAGGGACTTAGCTCACGTTTGCAAGTGTGTATAAGGACGGCAACATCTTTGGCATTGTTGTCGGGGATAAGTCATTTATCCTTGGTCAAAACGACTTAACTTTTTCTTTTAGAACTAAACAATAAAAAACTACAAGAAAGATGTCTCCCTAGATTCACTGGTAGCGATGGGGAAAGCGCCGACTTTCATATGAATGAATTTTACTCTTATTTTGGACTCCATCCTGTCGATGATGATGCTGAAGATGTAGTGATGAAAATTTTTCCCACCACTCTTCACGGGAATGCTAAAAAGTGGTATGATGAGCTTCCCAATGCTAGCATCACCTCCATGAACCAACTAGAAGATGTCTTCCTCAAAAAATGGGGCATAAAATTGAAAGAGATACAAACATTGCTAAAAAGACTCCAGTGCGCAAGACAAGCTAAAAATGAGACTGTTTGGAACTTTCGAAATAGATTTGAGGGTTTGTTGTACCAACTTCCTAAAGACCATTATCCTCAGGATAAGGACCTCGTATATCTCTTTACCGATGCGCTCTTAGTACATTTGGGGTTTCTCCTTAGTAAAAAGAATCCAAAGACACTCCATGAAGCTGGTAACATGGCCTTACAAATCGAGGAAAATATCCTTTTGTCAAGAATAAAAAACGTTTTTTCCCTAGGAAGTGAAATCAATGATTTGAAGAAGCTAGTTTCCCTTGAAATTTCTACTGATGATTTTCAAGAAGAAGGGAAACAAGTTATTGACCAACAGAATACTAAGGGGAAGGCTCTTGATGAGGTTTTTCAAGAGCAAGGGATCATTGAAAACGCAGCTGAGGAGCTGAAACTAGAACAAGACGATGAAAAATCAACCTGCACTCCTCCTGATGAAGCAGTCCACCAGCTTTTTCACCTGCACAACAACAAGATGATGAGGTTAGCTGCCTCCCTTTTCAAGATTTTGATGATACCTTGTTCCTTGATTCAGAGAGAAGAAGAAATGGAATCCACGAACAAGGTAAATACTCCTTGCTGTACTCCTGAAGACAAAGGGGCAATCCATGAGGATCAAACAATAATGCATGCTGAAAACACCAAAGTCCTCGAAGCTCCTGCACAAGAAGAAAGAGTGAGTTATCCTCCTCCCCAAAATTTTGATGATTTTCTGCTTTATGATTTGGAAAAAGAGGAGGAGATAGATGAGCATATGAATGTTTTGAATCCTTCATGTTATGATACTGATACTAACATAGTTGACATTGATGAATTCATACATGTTGGAAGACGTAAATGGGATGTAATTGGTTTTGGTATGAACCCCATTTATGACATTGAGAATCAATCCCAATTGTTGCCTTCACAGTCATCACGACAGATTATCTTTGATTTTGACCAGTGGCAACAGGGAGATGATATATTTATCGATGCTCCCCAAACACCCAAGGTCGACATAGTACCATGTTTTCCTGATGATTTTCGGTCTTACTTTGAGTGTTTTGATGAGTACTCCTCCGACCACTTGGATTCATTCTATGTAGAAGATTATCAACCACCATTGTGCTTGGATTTTGATGGGAGTAAGAACATTGTTTGCTTAAAGAAGGATTCTCATGACACCATTCTCCAGCCACCTATTATTACTTTACCTTGTTGTTTCATTAAAGGTACGGTTGGGAATTACATCTTTTGTATCAAGTTTCCTCTGAAGCAAACCCAAGGATCCAAGGGTTGCTTGAAAACTACAGATTTGAGTCTGTCATCTCAGTTTTTCAACTTTCCCTTGAGAATTTGCCAGTCCTCTGCTACATCCTTAACGATCCCTTCCCAAACATCAACGTGTGAGAACGTCCTAGGTAGCCAATGTGCAGATCTTTTGAGTCAGTATTCTGAACCTTGGGCTTTTCATGACCCCTTCCGGAGGTGGATTGAGTACTTTCCATGGACTTGGCGAGATTTTATCCCTCCCACCCGCCTCCATGAGTTAGACTTTATGATTTCCGATGATATGATACATGCTCTAACCCATGTCATTTTTGTGCTTGATTTGTCACTGTTCTGGTTTATGATGAAGCACAAAGGCAGGTATTGTGGGACATTGCTGGATTGGCTTCACTAGTTGTTTGACTACACCCACATCCGGCCAACAGGTAAGTAGTTTGCCTTACACTATTGATTGCTTTACTTTAGTCCATATATATATATACATACATATATATATATATATATATGCTGGGGTGGCATTACCACCCCAATTTTGCTACTGATACTTCTTTCGAGATCGAGCAGGTCTACAGGTTTTTCCAGAGATGCTGAGGTTCTCATGTGCTCTACGGTGAGCACATGTCCCCGAGT